>QEAN01000120.1:28865-52291 GCA_006535955.1 Synchytrium endobioticum | reverse complement strand
CTTCACGCGCCTCGTCTCTTCGGCTCAGTAGCTCATCAGTGTTAAGAATGAAATGAAGCCCTCCTGGTTCTTTTGTTGCATCAGTACTGACACATGGGGGGACTGACAGGTGTCACCCATCTCAACAATCAGCAGTCCAAACATCACCACCCACTTGAATGCAACACAACTGTTGAGATGTTGTCAAGCTTGTATTCCATAATACGCTGTAATATCGTTAATGTTACAATCAGTGGGTCACCACAACCAGTTGTGCCACACAACACCAAACAACGCGAAGGTTGGATACCAACAACAACATTGGACAACGGCACTACACAACTTTAACCAGCAAACCATCAATTCAATGAGTCAACTAGAATTGCGAAGCAGAATACCCCCTCGTCCCACTTGGGGCCATGGTTTCGTGAGTAGCTTGTGACGCAAAGTCTGCATTTTGACTACAACGAGATTTGACGAGACGGTCTCATCAAACAATTAGTCGGCTTGCGTGACTGCTGCAAGGATGGGAATGAATCTGGGAAAGGACAGAATTGATCTCTTCTCGTGGATTAGCACTAATGTTGCAGGTATGGCAGCAGTAGTGGGTACCCGAAAATCCATTGTTTTATGAGAACTGAATGAAAGGCGGATAAAACTTCTAATAGCTACTGTGACCGAGTGGATTCATTGTTCTATCTTCGTCCTCATCGCATCAACGAACCCATAGCCCCTTTGCCTACGGGTAAAGCTATTGTGGAGGAGGTTAAAATCAAGAGCCGCGATGATCTCGTATTGGAGTTCATGACGCAAGAGCAAGCAAGCGTTGGCGTTACGGCTGAGTGGATTCAGGATGCACGGTTATCTAACCCACCAGAGAAACCGGCTGATCGTGTCGTGCTTTACATTCATGGAGGTATGTATGATTGAAGTGCCGCTTGTTGGCGTGCTATTTGAAAGGGCTGTAGAGTAGAATTTGGGCATTTCGATTCACACTTATTTTTTAGGAGCTTACTTTCTGGCGTCAAGGAAAACACATAGAAATCTCACATGGCGTGCAAGCAAGCACAGCAAAGCCCGTGTGTTATGTACGCATCAGTATTTTCAATCATTAATAAACGACCTGCGCCAACATGTCTCATTCTGTTTAGCCGTGGATTATCGACTAGCTCCAAAACACGTCTACCCTTTAGCTCTCCATGATGTACTCTCGGCATACAGCTACTTGATAAATGGCAGCGAAGCTCATTCCATAGGCAAGGACAAGAAGTTTCTGAAGTATCATCGATACCATCCAAGTCAGATTGTCATCGCTGGAGACAGCGCAGGTGGTGGTCTTGCCTTTAGTCTGTTGATGTACATCAGGTAGATGGATGATTCTTTTGGCGATCATGGTCGCGTGCTGAAAAATCTATCATTTGATAATTAGGGATCACCTTGATGAGTTTCCAATGCCGGCGGGTATTATCGGACTGGCGCCGTGGTTGGACCTTACTCATTCAATGCCTTCATTTTTGGATAACGGGATATATGTGGGAGAATGAAGGTGTCGGTTTACATACAGGCAGTATATTGACATCCGCTCGTACATAGGACTATCTACCGGGACGAACAAATGACAAGAAATACATCAATTCCGATCGTTCATTCCCCTACGTCGCAAACAACTCCTTTCTACCATACAAATACGTGTCGCCACTCTATGCAAAAGAATCTGATGGACCGCCAATTTGTCCTGTGCTCATTCAAGTCGGGAGCGCGGAACGTCTGAGAGATGAAGGAATTTACTTTGCCATGCAGCGTTTCAAGAATTCGGATTGCCGCTTGGAAATGTATCAAGACATGGTATGTGGAATTAAACGATTCTTTCCTTGAAATCGTCAATTTACTGTAGCAATCCACAGATTCATATCTTTCAAATGTTTATGCCATCAAAGTACATTTCTGGAGTCGCATTGAGACGATTTGGTCAATTCGTTCAAGACGTCACGGGCCATGAAGCCTTTGTGGTAGATGAGCGAGCAGTGCTTGTGTTAAATACTCCGCCATATCGTGTCGTACCGCTTCCAAAAGCTTTAATGTTTGTCGAACAGGGACTGAGACGACGAGGCCAGACTGTGGCAGATATTGAGGAAAAATTGAATGAAGTTTCTTATCCCACGTTTGAATGTTGCTGAATCGTCTACTAGAGATGGTACAAAGTTTGGAAATTCTGGTTTGTGTTGTATACGAGTTTTTTTTCATGACGTTATTTTTTCGAGCTGAACCTGTCAGGTTGCAGTCAGAAGCGGATTCAGTGTGTATATAATAGATCATGTATTTGTAAAGCAGAGTGACGGACATTGGCTGTTGATTGCGTCCGTACAGAGTCATAACAGCAAGCTCGTTGCTGGGAACTTTGGCAACTGTTTGGAATGGCGGCAGACCGGTGAGTGGAGGTTTCGTCTGCGGGAGCAGAACCATGGACTAGTGGTTGCGAAGATGAGGAAGCGGCAGGGACACATACATCGGATACACAGCTAGCAGTCTGCTACGGTGAATATATTGCTGAATTGTTAAATCTTTAAATGGACTTGCATGACCATCTGATGTCGGATTTGATTCGGAAAAAGTCAATCAATCACCAAACTTGACCAACAACGGACGCAACTACCATGCCTCCCAAGAAAAAGGACAAGTCCAAATCCAAAAAAGGATCAGAAGAATCATCAACGGAAACAGTACGGGACCCCGCAGCATCTACCACCGTGACTCTAACTGGATTGACTCGATTGCTGGGGATAAAAAAGGGAGCAGATAAAAATGTTGAATTGAAGATTGAAGAATTAGATGAGAAGCTGTTGAAGAGCAGGTATGAGTTCAACTGTACGTTAAGCTGATAAGTGTGCTCATGTTGGCGTCTTAGATTGGATGCTTTGGATAAGGAATTGACGAGATTCAAAACGGAATGTGATATCTAGTGAGTCCCGTCTTTGCCGCTGCGTGAGGATGGCCGATTGATTGATTGACATCCGAAAAATAGCAAAAAGGAAAATGAATGGTACAGAAATGAGATAGAGTCTACCGAACGAGATGCAGTATGTGCACCTCTTCCAGTCTTCACATTTCAAAACGGATGGGTCAACATCACGATCATATATAGGCAGACTATGTCCGATACCTGGAGGCAAAGAAATCAGCCAGACAGGATGCTATAAATCAGCTGGCCGAATCCGAAAAGAGGGATTTAGAAGCTTGCAAGAAGGCCAGAGATCAGAAGGACAGAGAGAACAAAGTGCGCATAGAAGGTAGGGGTTGATCTCCGATGCGGGCGGATCAAAGGAAGCAGTATCTGATGCTATTCATTGTAGACCTGAGGCAGACAGCTGCTGATTTGGAGGCGAAAATTGAGCTCAAGAACACCGAGATCGCCGATTTGTCCGAAATCATTGTGAGAATCCATTTTCGTCAATCAGAAGAGTTTCGCTTTACTTTGGTGCTCTTTTTCGATTAGGCACGGCGAGGCCAACATCAAGCAGAAATAGCAAGCATCCAGCACCAAATGCGAGAAGCAGAGGAAAGGCATGCCGCCAAGCTATTGGAATTAGAGCAAGAAATGATGAATGAACGACTAGAAATGCAGAAACTCGCTGATCAGCGGGTCAGGGAGATGGAGTCAGCCGCCCATGAAGTGCGTTTCTGTATTTTCCGCCCCGTGAATCATACCTACCAGACTCTCACAAACATCAGAAAGCAATCGTATACCTCCATCAACACTACCAAGAACTCGAAGAACAAAACATCAAAATGGAGACAGAATTACGTCGCATGGCCATTGCGGCTCAAGATTTGTTACATTTAAAACTCAAGTTGGAGGAAACGAATCAAGAACTTGCAAGGGAACATCGTGTTTTCATGGATGTGAGTCGATTGAGAAGGGAGAAAGCAGCGAAAGAGCAAGCGAAGGCTGTATTGAAGAAGCAACGGAAGGAGTTGATGCTGGCCAGTAGGAATGCAGTTAAAATTAGTGATTCTTGAAACATATAAGTCGTGATTGCTGTGGACGCTATTGTGAAGCATGAAATAGAAAATCGCGTAAATGGGCTCTCGCTTTCAATCGGCTGCCCTAGCGAGGGTTGACGTTTGGTGTGAATCCAGGTGTTTTATTTCCATATACATAGGACGGCAAATGGACTATGGCCTATTCCCAGCCCTAATGGTTCGATCCAGCGAGAACTGAATCGGATGAAATAATCTAACTATGACCTAACTAGTGGACTATTCTTCTAAACACCTCCGGCCTACCCAGTCCAGCCAACATGCTTTCAATGATTTGTAGCATGTTGCACGTGCTGAGTTGATCACGATTCCGGCAGCGACGGTTCCAGCAAGTGGGTTGATTTGGGCTTTTGCGACGGTTCCATGCTTGCTCGACACAGTTTGGATGGGTGCAACCTAGACAAAGCTTTAGTCAATAAACCATAAATAATGACGTGCCCAGCAAGCCATGAACTTTCCGGTAAGGTCCTTGCGCGCGTCCCCAGGGTCTTGAGGACGGGCGTGATGTGAACTGTTGTTGGAAAGAATGTATTGAAGAAAGGTCTGGGATACAGTCCTTTTTATATAGCAGAATATACACATATGGACAATGGTGCAAAGGCCGACTCCCTTGTTCTTTTACGGGACGCTACAATCTCCAATAGTGTATGCAAGAGTAGTAAGTGTCACGACAGTTTGCGCATTATCACAATCATGAATTGGACTTTGATCAGCTGATCGAGCGATGCAATAGATATCGAGACACTTGGGAAGCCATTTCAAACAACCAAAAAACGAGCCCGCTATACTTAAAGTAGGCACGCTACGTCATAATGTTATCGCATAAGCGATTCTTCTCGTTACATGGTGCATCCGGGTATAAATCGTCGGACATTTGACTTCACTTTCTTCATCCTGTAGGGATATAAAAGGAGCCGGGTCAGGAATGCCGTCTATCCAGCCATAACGGCCTCGCCATTCGATCAGGTGGAAGGCATGATTGCCTACATAGAAACCCAGAAGGAGGTAGACATTCTCGATGTCTTTGAAGGCGATGACTACAAAAGGGTGCCCGTGAAGGTGCTCGTAAAGTCAAGTAGCACTGAGGCTGATGCAGAGGTGTATATATGGGTTGCGGAAGATGATTATTTGGAAGATTGCGAATGGAGGCTAGAACAATTCGAGAAGGGACAGAGTCAGCAGTGGGTTCAAGACATTGACGAGTTTGGGAACGTGGACAATATGACGGCTAGTGGTACAGAATCTGTTGGTGGTGTTCTAGAGGGGTGAACGTGTGCGCTTGGTGGTTGATAATAGATATAGATATAGATTGGGTATATAAAGCACCTGGATTAACATTGTTAGCACATGATATGAGCACAATCATATCAACTTACAGACAGTCCGTGAATGTGTCGGGGTTTGAACGCGGACGGGGAGGAAGGAGCTACAAATACAGGTACAACTATATCTACAACCACAACCACAGCCACAACACATCCATCCATCCGTGCCGTACAACTAGCCGCGAGGGCTGATGTGGGGGGTGAGACACCGCACACACAGAGAAACATCGAGAGCGCAACGATGAGTGGTACATCCAGCGCAGCAAGTAGTAATGTCAGTACGCCACTGCATCGGCGTCGTGAAAGTTCTCCCGTTCGACTGCCAAAGATATATCCCGAGTACGGAGATGACGAAGTCGGCAAGGAATTATCTGCACTATCTCGCAGATTGCACCTATCCCCAGACAGTCCGGTGCCCCGATCACAGACCCCCTCCCATTCATCACTGGATCGCAGGGTATCCAGAGGTATGTGCTGCTATGCCTAATCATTGACATCTGATCGTTCCCTGGCGGTGATGCTGCCGCGTTTGTGATGTGGGCAAGGCACCTATACTGACTCGAATGCATCCTGTCTGTAGATATACTGGAGCAACGCAATGAACTTGGTCCCAAACTTGTTATCTTCATGGTATGATTCATCCCAGATTGATAATCTGGCTTACTCCACTACTTGTGTGTATTGATCTCATTACAAAACACTGATTCGGCTAGGTCGGATTACCTGCCCGTGGCAAATCATGTTAGTCTGCTACTGTTGATCGCCTTCAATCCGGTCCGTACAAGTCAATCAAACTGACATACCCGCAAACAACAACCGAACGTGTCATCTAGATATATGCAAAAAGCTAGCTAGATATCTAACATGGTGTGGATTCACTACAAAGATATTCAATGTGGGCAATAGAAGAAGGACTCATGCTTGTGCACACTCGCCTGAAATATCTCCTGCTGCTTTACCACCACCAGCTGCACCACTTCATACATCAGATACTAGCCATACCGTACAGCTACCAATAATCATAGAGCCAACTCCCACTAGACCACTTCTGAACAAACATCTGGCACATCTCCAAAAAGAACGACTCTCGGGCACCACATCCCCAGTTGTTCTCCCCCTACCATCCGCAACCGCCGGAACACAACACGATGCTACATTCTTCGATCCTCAGAACGAAACCGCCCGAGAATTACGTGATCGGCTGGCGTTGGAAACCCTCGAAGAAGTGTTTGTCTGGTTACGTAATGGACTCGGTCGTGTAGCCATACATGATGCGACAAATTCAACGGTCGAACGAAGAAGAGCTGTGCTTGAAAGAGCATTAAAAGAAAAATATGTTCATGCCCTGTTTGTTGAGAGCATTTGTGATGATGGTGCAGTGTTGGAGCAGAATATACAAATGAAGTTGAGAGGGCCCGATTATATCAACATGGCTCCAGATGAAGCCATACGAGATTTCAAGGCGAGAATCAAGGCTTATGAAAGGGCCTATCAAACGATTGGAGATGAGGAAGAAAAGCGTGGTGTATCGTATGTATCGGTCGTTCATTCCATTCCTTCAGCTCTTCAGAATACTAAGCAAGTCTAATGCCGTCTCTTCATTGTAATAGATATATAAAAATCATTGACGTGGGCAGAAAGATCATTGCCCATAATATCCACGGCTACCTCCCCTCCCAATGTGTCTTTTACCTCATGCAAATGAACATCAAAGAGCGTCACATCTACCTCACACGACATGGGCAATCCGTATACAATGTTTACGACAGAATAGGAGGTGATCCACCTCTCACTGAGCTAGGAGACAAGTATGGACAAGCATTAACTCGATTCATGGAATCACGACATCCGTTACCGAATGAAACGGATTCAAATCACAATGGAATACGTCACGAGGATGCCAGGGAAAACGGGCAAGAATATGGGAGAGAACATGGAAACGGTGTTCGTCCGTTAGAGCGAGTTGTCGATGGAAATTTCGGGACACAAGCACATCCTGTGTCCTTGAGTATCTGGACTAGTTGTTTGAGACGAACTATTGATACCACGGCCTATTTTGATGAGGCATGTGGGGTTTCAACGCATTTTTGGGTGTCTAATTAGTGCGTTACTTTAGCGGTATGATATCAAGCATGTCAAAGCTTTGAATGAGATATATGCTGGGTTGTGTGAAAACATGACATATGTGAGTCATCTCAGTGCTGACCATGCGCTAGTGTTGCTTTGACCTTCCTCTTGATGCATGATGTAGGACGAGATTGAGAAGAATTATCCTGGTGAAGCTACTGCTCGTAAACAGAATAAACTAATGTATCGATATCCTGGATCTGGTGGTGAATCGTATTTGGTATGTGCTATTCTCCGATTGCAGATGGCGGCTCGTTCTGACTGAAATTGAACATAGGATGTGATTGAACGACTCCGTACTATAATAATAGAACTAGAACGTATGGAAACGGATGCGCTGATTGTCTGTCACAATGTGGTGTGTTCAAATGGTGGCATCGTCTTTCGTTTTCTTCTTTTTGGGGGCTGAAAGTCCCATATGTAGGTAATGAGAACCATTCTCGCGTACTTTTGGGGGGTTCCGCTAGACCAGATGCCGAACCTGGATGTTCCATTGCATACCCTGTATTGTCTGAAACCGAAACCATATGGAGCGGATCTAGTGAAGTACAAGTACAACGAGCAGACAGACGAGTTCGAGGCTGATGGCACGTCTCTTTAGAGTGTTGATTGCATGTTGTTTTTCCTAGTATTTTAGTAGTGTGATTCCCCTGATGGACATCGTCATGAGTAGCCTGGGGACTTGCAAATTCATTTTTGGGTGGTATTTCCGTAATATTTCGTCGGCCGTCGTACACATCATTTCTGTAAAGCATTGTATTTTGCAAAATTGTATTTTATGTTTATTAGACTGCATCGATAAGTATGGGCATGTTCTTTGTCCGTGGCCCGTCAAAACTTCGCTGGGAGGGACACGACATGATACGATCCCTTCGATGCGGTGCCCCTGTGCGGTAAAAGGTAAGGTATTAGAAACAGTGACTACTAGGCTAGACTACACTAATAAATAAAAGAAGAAAAAAGGCGAGAGAGGTTCCCGAGAATCAAAAGTAGGTGAGCTTGAGTGGCAAGCACGACTACCGGCCCCTATTCGACCATGGTGCTGTTAGCAACCAAACAACATCATGGAAATGATTCCACTTACGTAGGCCAATTTTTCGCGAATTTTCAATCCGCCTAGCGAAACAAAGACTTCGTATTTTATTTTGCATTACTCTCACGCGTCTTGGTGATCAGTATAAAAGACAAGTGTAATTTAAACTCCTAACCCAGATTTCAACACTTTGTCGAATAGACGGTATTAACATATGATCACCAAGGTAAGTTAAGCTAGGATAGAACATGTACAGAAATTAATTACTATTTGTCTTTGTCGAATAGACGGTATTAACATATGATCACCAAGTCATTTGTGACAGGTCAGTTGCAGCAGTAGATGTGTATCTTGATTGCTACTACAGATACAATCTATGAGCATTTCTGTGGCTCTTTCTGCTATAGCCCTAGCTCTATTTACGATGCCGACAGCATCATTGATGCGTCTGGCAATGATCTCCTTCTGGTCGATACATATATGACCTCGGGGAGATGGCCAACGTGGATGGTCCTATATCCACCGCACCTCTGGGAGAGAGATGCGATGGCTCTGGTCGCATCGGTGGAGTTTTTCTTCGACGTGACTGAATCCCCAGAGGCGACAATGTCCAGGTCTAATAGAGAAATGTCTTAGTATTCAGGCGTTTGATAACTGAGAACAATTCCACAACATCCAGACACAACATCCAATAAAAACATGCAAATTTCACTCACCAGTGGCTACCCGGCCGATGTATACATCAGCTTCACCAGGTGCCTTCTCAACCTTGAACTCTGCTTCCAGAGCGGCGGCTAGACCGGTCTTGACGTCGTCATTCACGAGGAACGAGCGACGTGTCAACCGATCTAACTTTTGATAAAAGGACTTTGGCATTCTCTTTCTGCCATCGTCAGCCGCCTGCTTCATGGAAGCAGCTACCTTGTCCAACTCATCAACTACTTTGCCCCATTCCCGATGGCGCATCATGCTAGTCTCCGACTTGGCAGAAGTGGGAGCACCGTCGATGACAAATACGGTGCCACCATCAGGGAAGATACGTTTTAACTTCTGTATCAAAGGGGCAAAGTTACAGGGTCGGGAGGGGTGGCCGAGTTCTACACATCGAATAATCTCCGTGTAGAAGCAACCCAGGATGTCGACGTATGTCCGGCCTTTGCGGCCCTTCCCGCCGACACCCTTCAGCCCTCCAGGCACACCTTTTGGAGCGGCATCGCCCGTGACTTCCAAGAACTGCTTGGAGTCAACCGACCCCAACTTTTCCTTGACGACACTGAGTGACGTCAAGTACTTCCAAAAGTATTTAATACTCATGGATGTTGATGGTGGAATCTAATGTGAGGAAATGACAGCATTAGTTACCAGACCAACGTGTGCCCAGCCGTTAGCAAAGCGGCCATGCTTTCCTCGACTTTTATTTATTCAGATCGCAAAAAGAAAATGCAACGCTACAGGGTCCACCTATAACCCAATTGTGACAGCACATATAGATCACCTACCCTCTACAGCAGGTAGCGGATCCGGCACATCCCTCTTAACCTCTCCGGCATCCAACAACCTATCAATATCCTCAACGCGCTTGCCCTCCTTTTCTAACCCTTCCAGCACATACGTCATCGGATCAGGCAACCCCTCCACAGGGAATGGCCGGACGTTCCGGATCAGAACACATCGGTCTTTCCCGACGTGGAATTTCGTGTTTGATTTAGCTGCATCGGTAACTTCTCGCACGAACGCGCCAAGCCGGCCATACGATTGCCCCACCACGGTTGTGGCCCGCATGAACATGTGGTAGACGTGGACCATGTCTTGGTATATCTCGAGACGGACAGGCGAGTCTGCGAACCGGTGCATTGCAAAGTAGATATTTTCGTCACGCAGCCTTTCCACCTATGGAGCGAGTTGCTAACACGGAAACATGCACCAGGAGGATCCCATATGCAGACTTGCCTCGCCGACTTGCATGAGCGTTGGACATAACTGACGGCCGGGCACCGCTTTAGCATACAATGGCGACACCAATGGATTGTTGAGGTAGCTATTGTCCTTCACATATGGAAAACGTCGTTCCGTGCTCGTGAATCTTGGGTCTTGAGTCGCGTCCGGCACGTAATCCTAATAGGCATAATTTACCGATTATCGACCGCAGGATATATCGACAGGGGGCAAAGAAACAGACCCATATTCCATTATTTACGAAACTGGGCATCATATGCGTCAAATCAAGCCACGGCGCTATACCAGCCAATCCTGCATTGTCCAGCATCAGCCTGTGTCGTTCATTTACGTCGCACGAATTCACACGACACACCAGCAGGCAGTGCAAACTCGTCCGGATGATCCCGTATGTACATTATAGCCGCAAAGACTAACCCTCCACCCGCGGAGTCTCCCATGAACACGATTTGTTCTGGCTTGTATTTGAATGCTAGGGGATCATCGTTTGGGGGGCTTAGCAAATATGAATATGCGGATAGAACATCGTGGAGGGCGAGTGGATATAAATGCTGTGGTGCTAGCCGGTAGTCGATCGCTAGCATTTGCATGAAAAATCAGCCTTCCTGCTGCTGAACGATATTTGATAACGAAATCACACCTAGAACTCGAGCGTCGGAGAACTTGGATACACGCCACGTCATCGGCCTATGCGTCCGTGGCGAGCACAGGACATATGCACCTAGTACTAGCCGGAAATTCAGTACCATAAACAATGGCATGAATGGTAACGACACGTCACTACGGATGACGCCTACCCCCATGAACATACAACACAACCCGTTCCGCTGGCTTCTCTTTGGGTGTGCCACTACTATCCTGTATCCATTCCGCAGGTATAACACCCGTGGCATCGTCCTTGGACATGTCCTCGAGCAACAAATCCTCTCTCCGAGGTAAATTTATTTGTCGTGTCCATGCCCTTTTATATGGTATTGGCGCTACGTATCGATGCGAGGTGTTGAGGCACGTTATGGGAAGTATGAATAGGCGTGGGCCGATTCCGCTGCGGCAACCCACCGGCTCATGCTCACCAGTGAAAGTTCTAGTTCCACGTTGAGCCAGCAGCAACTGTACCATCGTCAGACACGTACGCGTTAGCCTTCCCTCCTCTCTTCAAAAACCGCCCCCGCGAAGAAGCCGGCAGAATGACTCAGACGCGTGAGTCCCACAACACACTCACATTGTCCTTCTGACTCGCAAGCAGTCGTCTTATCATATTGATCTGAAAATGACTGTATGATTCCAGGCGTGAAACAAGTCAGTAATGACATCAACTCGAGCACCACGGCACAACTCACTATGCCCTCGTCCATGTCGGCCTTCTGAATTTCCCGGTATCAGTAACTCCATCCACTAGGTCGCCAGCCATTTCTTTGATGATATCCCAAGCTCCTTTTGTTATGCTGGATGTTTGTAGGCATCTCGTTTGGATCGATGCGATTGTTGCAGCCCAAAGTGTGTTGTGCTGGTGTTGTCGTGCCGTTGATCGGATGTCCCTGTATAACTGGTTCATCGTTGGTACCCTCATCAGACTATCACATTTGATTTGGAGTTATGATGATTATTGCGGTTGCCAACCTTGTGTGACAACTGCAACTATACGGGGGGAATCCATCAGCTGGAGATGGTTCTCTGCAGTATCACGTATCCCCAAGACCCTCACTGTCACGAATTGTGATATCGGGTCATATATCAATGACACTTCTCCCATGTAGGCGCATGGTACAATTTCTAGACATACAACGAATTAGAATTAATCGAACTAAACCTCAATCACTAATCATTGCAGCTCACCCTAAGTCGCGGGAAAAGACGGTTGGTTGACATGGGAGAAACTTGGAAGTTGGAACTTGAAAATGGAGTACTTACTGTATATGTGGAACCCACACGACGCAAAGCTCTTCAGCTTGCAAATAATAGGACAACCTTTCACAATTGATGCATGTTAGACATCCTTCCCCTTACAGTCGGGAGGAGCTACATACCTGACTACCATTCAACGGGAGGAAAGGCAGCCCAAGCAGCATGCAGCCATGGAGGAAGCATGTACTCCTGCACAATAACGCGCGTCACGTAGTATGAATAAAAGTTGGCATTCATGTGCTGCCTACTATTCCTGTTCCGATGCATAATAACTCGCGGTTGCGGTTGTACATCTTGAACAACTCCAACAGGATGAACAAAGAGTGCCGGAAAAGTATCTCTCTTCAATCTACAAACAGTGCTTGGAACTATATGGTGAGACATGTGAGCCATGGACAAAAGATATCCTGAGATTTTACTAGTACATATTACAAGCACAAACGACTCAAGTATGCGTATAATTCCATCACGGGTTTTGAGTGCACCAAGTACCGATGAGCGGTCACCCAACACACAGTACTATCTGTCAGGTGCTTATTCTTGAGTGACTGATCATCAGAATAAGGCTGAATTTTGAATCGTCTATTGATGTTGATTATAGACAACGTTGAGGAATTAGACCAATTTGATCAAATTCTGTCTGCAAGGATTATGCACGAACTCTCCTATTTGTACCATGGGCTTGTCACGTCACGCGCAAAGTGACCCAGTAATAGGCCATTAACCGTTGATAAAGTCATACCCACCATTGTTGATTCCAGTCTGAGCGTTCCACTTCATCGTAGCAGGCAGTACTATCCGGTGGTTACAAGACTGGATCAATACCAGTAATAGCCCATTCTCAATTGATGAAGCCATGCCGACCATTCTTGATTCCAGAGAGAGCATTCCTGGTTGTATCGTTGCAGTAGATTATGCTACCCGGTGGTTATGACATTTGATCAATGAAACCATGGAGGGCATTCTTCATCGTTGCAGTCGATCCTTGGTCCTGGGATGTTGTTTTCGAGGTTGGGAAGGGATCCTTCCGTACGGAGTTGGGCTCCCCACGTGAGTTGGACTGAAGTTGATGAAGATCTGGTAGATTAAGTGGTTGGTGCAGATTGTGTGACCTTTTATACGACTCGGATTGATGATCTCATGCGGTTTGTTGTCCTTTTCGGACTTTAACCGAAAACAATCCGAGTTGTAATGGCTGTTGTAGTAGTTGTTGGGACGATTGGCGCAAAGGTAACTGATAGATGTTCTCGCGATGCGATGGATGTGTATTCAGCTGTGTGTGCAAAAAGATGTGTCACCAAATATATGAACCAACACGGATGTGGCGTGCCGGCATAAGCATGCGGGCCGGCGGGGCTCTCACACGAGTTCCGGTTCCCACGGCAACGGCCCGCAGTTGGCGCAGACGTGGATTGAAGCGCACAAGAGAGTATGGTATCGAGAGTTGTGAGTCTGCTCGTCTATGTAAGATGTCATGTGTATGTTCATTCCTTCACAAGGGCTACGCTGTGGTACGCTCTTTGGATTCGTCCTTTGACTGTCAGGCATCTAGTTCAACATCGCGAAGCAGAGCACGATTTGATTCGAGCACTCGACTACGTCAATTTGAGACCAATCAAGCATTGTATAAATAGATAAAGCAGATTTCACCTGAAGCTAGGTCCATGCCAACAGTACTGGATCAAAGTGATAGAGAGTGAACAAAGCTGGAAACAAGTTAATTCGAGTCACCTCCCCCTCATCGTCCAGCTACTACAATCGACCAGACGTCATCCCCTTCGATCAGATCCATCGCTTACTGTATCTTCAACTCGCACCATACCCTGCCGTCGCCAATGCCTAGAAAACGAGACACGGAAGACTTCCAAGCATCCCTGCTTGAATCGCAAAATGACGAAGGTGTAGAAAGCCTCGTCAACAAAATACGTGCTATAAAAGGCATATCAATGGGGATACACGATGATGTGTCGAATCAGAATAGGTCAGTACGCTTCTCATTTCATGTCTTTCGGCAAAGCATTTAGTCCACATTGAGCGGCATCACGTACTGACACGCCTCATGTAGACTCTTAGATACCATGGCCGAATCTATGGACAATGTGGGGTATGTTCAACTGGTGGTGTCGCTGTATCCCACCGATTAGACCACTATTGCCTGGTGTGTGTGCCCGTACTAACCATACAACTTACTATAGAACACGTCTGAAATCAACCGCAAACCGACTTCGAATTATGATGGCCAAACCACACAACCGTCAATGCTGCTACATAGTTGCAGGACTCGTATCAGTATTCTCTATTCTGTATCTGATGTCAAGTAAATCCGAATGAGCACCACCATAACATTGTTGGCCCAATATGTAAAGTCAGGCTGCAGCCCATGATAATACGCGTTTCCGTCTTTCACAGATTCGCTCAGCCCATTCAGACTTGAAATGAATTAAAGTTTCTCCACCAGTCGAACGAATGACCAAATTCAAACGACAGAGTAGAGTTCCAATCCTCTAGCGCTGCAATATATGTAGATAGTGCTGCAATATATAGACTACTATGCCAGCTCTTGCTCTCCAGACGTCATCTGGTTGCCTGGGAGTGAGAGTCGTCTAGTCGGAGACCCTTCAATCCTCTTTCGGTGTATGGCAGCGATTATGGATTGAATTAGGGTGTTGGGTATTAGATGCTCAGCCACATCAGCTGAAATACACCGAGTTTCGTCCATATACTACCATGTTGCACGACATGGTCAGATCACGTACAATACAATGTCATTTTTTTGGTCATGCATACCTTCTTCAAAACCAAAAATACAGGATCCAAATACTTTGTCTGTAACTCCTTCTCAGTAGATAACCTCAATCGAATCAACAACGTCGCAGTAGCAGTCAAGAAATCCTTGTGGGCATTCGTAATTGCACTTGGTTCCTGCCGAGCAGTCAATGCAATAGTCGATACGCAAACAGTGTTAAATACTGTTGCCAGTGTATGTCCATTATTTTCTAGCCCATCAACAGCAAAGTTGTACACACTTCCTTCGTCAAAGGCTAGATGCCAGAATGTAGCCGCAAAGAGGAATGGGAGAAGAGACCAGGTAGCAAAGTCTGGCGCTGGATTGTCTGGCAAGGTGAAGAGGTGTAAGTTTTGCTGCCGTCTTGAAAAGCTTTCACATTGAGACCTACTACAAAAGGCCTTCAAGACTCCATTCAATCCAACGTCAACTTGATCCATCATGCCCACATCATTAGCCAACGTATCGACCGCCTACTGTGACATCTTTAGCACAAACGGAAACAGACTGGGACATTCCTGGATAATCATTACACACCTTAAAGTTGGGCAACTCATACAGATTCTGTGGATAGGCAGTATGAACTGTACGAATCAAGTGGTGCAAATGCGGTGCACTGCGCATCAATACATCACTTGAAGCTGCACCTAGCAACTTCCGCATTTCCAAGACTGCCCCCAGTAGTAAACATCGTGAGAGAAATTCTTTGATGACTATAAGTTCAGTTGGACAATCAGCTGAACTTATTCTTGCTCCTTCAAGCACTTGCCAACACTCACACTTGAACCGCCTGAGCATATCAATGGCTCTGGCATCATCGTTCCATCCTAACCTGAACCTTTCAACAGCCTCGTGATTGGATACCAGCGTTTCCTGCAAGATTGAAGTCAGTGGCGTTTCGGTATGAGTATCAATGCGTGCTAACGTACTTTAATGTAAGTGACAATCAAAGTGACCATCTTCAGAAGTCGTTCATCAATGAAACGTATTCCACGAGGTCCGAGTATGTGACAAAGAGCCCGAAGTTCTATTTTAAGTAAGACTGTTATTCTACGCATGAATAAAGGTCAAACCTTCATTCTACATGAACATCATACCTGTTTGATCTATATACAGCTCAGCTTGGAATGGAGCAGAATGCTTGCTCACGAAAGACTTTTTTGATGATGAGTAGAACACACCAGTAGAAAGTTTAGTAGTGAAAAAATCCCCAAACCTGCATAAATTGATTAGTCCCTCAGTGCATTGCCAAATAACGACATGCAGACTGAAGAAGCTTTCACTCACCAAACGGCATACGTTAACAAGATTGGTTGACTGATATTCATGTTTCTGAGAGCACCTTTCTTGGCCTGCTTGGCATCCCTGGAGTTTATTTGAACCAAGTATTGTTCAGCTTGAGCTTCGATAAACGATCGACATCTACATTTGACCAATGTCAGTACAAGTCGGTCAAAGCAGTGAGACACAACAGTACCACTACACGTAGCTATAACCTACTTATCAACGTCTACCTGTTCCATCAAAACGTCTTGCAGCATGTTGGTGCACTCAACACCCACTGTTGAAGGATAACCTATCAGCGTTCTTCGCAAATCTCGGAGGTAAAGGCCAGCAACTCACATAGCTCATTCACTATATGTAGTCCATGCAAATAAGCATTCAACTCGGCCAAGAATACGGAAGGTCTCTTGACTTCAAAATAAATCTCATCCACGTTGCGACTGCCAGATGGGTCTGGATGCGCAAATGTGGCATACGGCACAGCAGATCCCGGAACTGATATGTAGACGAAAGACTGCAGACGACTACATGAAGGCTCCAAAATTAGAGTGCAGTGCAGGAGGGCTGGCTATTGAACGAAAGTACGAACCTCTTGACTTTAGCAGCTAACGCGTCTAACAAGAATGACACCGGATAGAATTCGGAATCATGAACTGTAACAACACCTGAACTCTTGGTTGCAAAGATAAGATTTCGTAACATGGTACGACACGCTTCCAACCTGCAATCAAAATCGAAGAATGCAAGAGTTAGCAGAAAAACTATGTCTACGACTGGTATGATACAAAACGTACCGCTTAACACTAGCATCAACAAATTGCATATCACTCTCCCAACCAGGTCTCCTCGTTGCATCCTTTTCAGCAGTCTTTCTAGTAGGTGATCTTCTCTTCTGTTGCTGGGGGTCTTTTGGTAATGCGTTGACTGCTTCGGCTGGAAAAAGTTGTCGTTGATGTATCACCGAGCTCAGTGCTACTTCATCTGCTACATGTGCTGCATATGCAGATATCAAAGTGTAAACTTCGGATGTGAATAGGACTGAGTTTGATGTGAGGGCATTGAACTATGTATTGAGATAGCTTTAGTGATGGACGAGAGAAGCGGAAGATGAGGCACACCTCCATGGGCCAGTAAGGAGTGACATTTCTCAGAAAGTCTTCACCCAGCGTTCCTAATATACCACAGAATCGTAATTGGTCTGGATTATGATCCATGCATTCTTTCAAATGTTCATGGAGAGCATTCTGATGAAAGTAACAAGTTCGGAAATCAGAAATATCTGACAAGGTCTTATCAAAGTCATCCAGCCATCTAATATTGGTAAAAGAGGTTAAGACCAAACAGTCTGTCAATGAGATACATTATTCCACAACATGGAGCAAACTTACACGGATCGTTGAGTGACCTCAGGCAAATGAGACACCAAATCCGCCAGGTTAGGAGGCGGCGACGGAGCATCGGGATGAGCTACTGAAGCTTGGAACCTCATCCAATTCAATCTCAATGCGGCTAACTCTCCAGACATGGAAAGTACGTCCCAATTGTTGGATGTAATGGTCCCTAGAGCATCAGCTATGGCACGTAACATGTTTTGTACTGATGCAGGAACATTATTGCCGGCTTTGATGTAGTACTGAATGGACTCTATGGCCCTTGCGGCCCTGTTTTCTAGAAAATGGGCACAATAATATTGTATCTCTATACGTTATGATTTTAGCATTCGCTTCAAGACATACTTGATCAATATAGCGAACTACGTACGTTGTTTTCTCATCTGAAGCTTTTTGGCCAAAGCCTTCACCAACCACATCAATTCAAAAATTTGTAAATCCATATGTTTGTTATCCTTTTTCTTTGTCGGTCTCTTTCCGGTTACATCACGATCGTAGTGACTCCAATACCAAACTATTTCTTCCTTGGCAAATGCAACGCCGGCAGAAATCATCTACAGTTACGCCATGATCAGTCGCGTAATACTGCCAAGCAATTTCACGATTTTCAGACTATAACATACAGGTAGTTTAGCAAACAATATCTCTTCATCCTCACATAAAGCTAGGAGCTGGCGGACTTGATGTCTCAAATAGTCTCGCCGTTCTCGGTGATTGACAGGTATGGTTGCGTATAGATTCGCAAGTGTATCGCTGTATGGCGGTTCTGAATTGATTTTTTGCATACAAGGGAACGAAAGTTCAACGACATACCATGCAGCTTGCTTTAGCTTTGGTATCTTCCAATCAGTGGCAGTTTGTGCATACTCTGTCATGATACTCATCATCTAGGATGAGGACAAAGGTCAATACCGGTGACGACGTGCCAGTCCTTTCCGGCCGAAACTTTGTACTCGCCTCACTTCTACCCAATGGAATGAGATATCCATACGTCAAAGTGGATCGTATCAAATCTAGATATTGCGAATTCTTGTTCAATTCGCCCGGACAGCACAAAAATCCGATCATCAACACTGTGAATTGCCGATTCATGTTTTGTAAAGCCAACAGATGCTACCACACGAGAGCAATCAAGGTTAAACACAATTCATTGGTTGCTCATGAGGCATGTCGTACCTTCGGATCAGGCTCAGGGGCTTTAATACCACTCAATTCAGGTGTCAGACTCAAAGTTGCAGTCCTTCGGAACATGTCTGCTGAAGCACTCAGTCTCATATCCACATCATTCTTCAGTGCTACTAATAGTTGAACAATCCTAGGTGCTGTTCCCGTCAGTGATTCCTGAATGGCGTAGAGGGGTTTCTCATAGGCGATAATGAATTTTGATATCCTAAAGTCCGACTTTGTTAAATCACCAGAACTCCGGCACCTGTTTTTGGTGGTTTCAAAGCACTTGCCTGGAGAAGTGAGGCTCTCCAACGCCTTGTAAACTCTGCGACAGCGACCACGCTTTGGCGTATCCTGTTACGATTGCCTTTCTATCTGGCCCTAGTGCTGCGCAAAGATATAGTATAGATACGTATGATACCAGTAAATTCAGATATCCTGATGCAATATCAGGCACCGTCTCGAACTAGGTTGCAGCTCTTTCAGCCAATGGGCCGGCAATAACAACCATTGTGCACTAGCACTTACAGATAATGCTTGCCAAGAAGTAGCTTGCTGAAGCAGTGGTAATGTCTGCTCTACGAAATCTACACAAGATAGTAATATTTCGTAAAAGGCTCTTAACTCGTCCATGATTTCTTTGTGTGTTGCTTGGAATATGTTGAAACCCGAAACCTAGATTTGATGAATTTACACGTCAGAAAAAATGAGAACATGGTATCGCCGATGCATCACATGGTATGGATCGTCGATCGACACCTCACACCCAATATAATCCTACGTTGAACCAGCAGCCAGCGATCCTTCACCATTGCGCTCTGTCGATCCATGATCCATACAGAACTTGCTCAAATAATTGAGATCTTCACCCCACTTACCTTTGTCGCGTCGGCAGATTCCGGAAACTTCTTAGTCATGGCTTTTACAACGGCCGCCAATCCCGAATCCACTAGGAAACGAGGGCGTGAAATGTAGATTCTCGGCTTGATATCGACAGTAAGGGGTATATCGTTATATGAAAACACTCGTGATGTTAATTCGGTTTGGACTGCTTCTGAGGTTGATGATGTGTCGGAATCCAAAGCAACTTTGGCGGAACAAAGAGATTCGATTAGACCTCGAGCATGCTTGTTGAGGAGCGTCAAATGCTCCGCTAGCCTGAGCGAATCTAATGTTTGGGGTGGCATCCTTGATCTTCTTCGGAATATGCGTTTTATACTAGTCTGGTGGTTTGAAGGGGCGTGCGCTCTCTGCCTTTTTCCTGAACTTTTACTCGACTTTTTCCGTAAATGGAATGATAATATTCACCCTACTGTGAACGCCGCGGCCGCTGTTTGATGATGTCGGCACTGATGCCCTCTTCGTGACGCCCAGTTGCCTCTTGCGAGATAGATAATGTATTCTAGAACTGATGCGGTACACTGATGCATATTATACTATTTGAAAACCGGAACTGGACACAGGGTATGATATTATTCGTGTTGTGACGTATATAGGCGACAATCTACATTGCAGTTCGGCTGCTTTTCTAGCTGAATGATGCTGCAGACAAAATGTATACTTACGAACATGGTTAAGAACCATCCAACAAATCCACGAGGAATTTACCATTCAGTGGATTTCCTAGTGTCAACAAACACTGAGAATCTCACCAAATAGTTGTTAATGGCGACCACAGTAGCTTTACCTTACTTGTAATCGAACCTTCTTCTTGAACTCCTTGAAGTCATCTCTCCATTGCTTTGCAGCATCAATGTTCGCCTGTGAGTGAAGATTTGTAAATAGTGTCCAAATGGGGCAAATGCAGCTGGCAGAGAAAATTGTAAACTCACAGGACTCTCATCATTTGGTGATGCCAACATGGAGATTACGGACACCACAATAGTTTCAACAGTGTGAACTGGCGACCATCTCTCATTTGCGCTCTCATAACCATACTTGTCGTCACCTGGTTCGTGCAATATTGATATACAGACTATGGCAATAACCCATTTAGCTGATAGTCAACTTCCTTGATTGCTCGTGGCTTGATTACCTTCTCCGTCTTGATACACATTTGGATGCCACATCTCAGACACAAACTTCATCTTTGGTGGCATGAGTGGGTAATTCTGGTACTTGGCGACATTTGAACATGATTGCACGATTTCTGGCTATACAAGATGGTATACATACTTGTGGGAAAGACAAAGTGGCCTTGAACATTCCTCCCTCATACAAGGTACCTTCAGGGCCAATGATCGTGACATCCCTGTCATTGATGAAGATGGTCCATCAGGTATGCCATACTGCTGACGCTTGCGTAATGCCGATGCATTATTCGAGGAAGAGGACCTGGTGGTGCAAGCAACTCGTACCATTCAAAAATATTGTTATCGTCGGTAAGTCCAGCGCTGAAGCCCTCAACGGGGCTTTTCGATAGATCTATTGCACGACATGGCAGCATCAGTACGTGAAAAGATGGAGTGTGCATAATATGGGAACTGATCAACTCTGATGGCGGTGGGTCGCACCGAATTCCTTCGATTATGAAGCCAGCATTGGAAAGACCGGCCTGCTAAGGCAAAGACCGCCAATAGTGCATTGGAGAGGTCCGCAGCAGCCTCCATCGAGGATCGACACGGTCGTAACTCATCAAAATCACCCCCACACGCCTGGAAACACAACGCGAACACCACTCACCCCGCAATTGCCTCTTGAGTAGCAGAGAAGCTTGTGATTCAGACATATTTCCCTCCGATATGTGGTTCCCTGTATGGATTCTCCTGCTCTGGAAAAGGCTGATACAACTAATACAACACGATAATTTGCACACTTCGACTTGGTCGGTGGAAGAGAATGTCATCGCGAACGGCCGCCTTATAGACTCTGTACGTGTGCATTCGCGGCTGATGGGCATTTTTCCAATCTGAAGTCTGCATCTTCAATCGCAAGGATATGTAGATTCGCATCACGACATC
Organism: Synchytrium endobioticum; assembly: GCA_006535955.1. Classification (NCBI taxonomy): domain Eukaryota; kingdom Fungi; phylum Chytridiomycota; class Chytridiomycetes; order Synchytriales; family Synchytriaceae; genus Synchytrium; species Synchytrium endobioticum. The sequence goes on along the minus strand of QEAN01000120.1, from coordinate 30,341 downwards.
ATGATCGGATCCGGTGGCGGACAGTCGGCACCTACAATGCATTAGTGCTCATACCTGATGGACACCATCATGTAGCACTGGACTTAGTAGCCTGTAGCTAGTACATTCATTCGCCATCCGCCAATGGCATACAGCGTGTTCTTGGTCTCTTGGTCCATTCGTATCAAGCCCCTCGCACCCAAGCTATTGGATGTATCAAGCATTGTGGATACGTGCATGGCATCACCGTGCAACAGCCAGGTATGGTTGTCCGGGCAAGGGAAGGGCGAGGAGAAGAAAACGCCCGACTTTGTTGAGTCCACAACTCAATACCTTGATCAATAGATGATACCAGCTATGAAGCTCTGTCATCTGGCGGGCGTATACACAGAGCTGTGAAAAATGGAGCATGCGTACTCACCACAGCACTTTGCCTCGCAGCGAGCTTACTACGGAAACATCCTCAGGACCGGGGAGGAAAATACGCTTCTAGCCGACTTTGGATTAGCAAGAACGTTCATACTATCTGCTGACGAATTCGTGCAATCTTTTTGTGGAACTCTAGCCTACTTGTCTGTAAGCGCAAATTTGATGGATGAGAATGCGTGGGTCATACGGGTATGACGAGTCGCACTTCTTTGCTCAATAGTACCTTGTTGATCGAGTCGACATACGGTCCATGGGCTTAATACTTTATGCCATGGTTACTAACCAACTAGTAAGCGTCTGAATTGTGACTTTGCGCCCACTTATCCCACTCAGCAGTCTCTATCCATAGCCGTTCTTTCGCGTTACATTATCCGATTCATTCGGTCGGATAAACTCACTCTCATATGTTGGTAATAACAGGGAGAGCGTGAGATTGTGATACTCTTCGTCATATTGGCGCCACCGTCACAGGCTCAATGAACTGATACGCATAATCGCATTTAGAGTTACGAGAGTATTTCCACGTATATTCACGAAACGACCTCGTCAACGTATCGACATGGATGCTTGCCGATTGACACCTTGGGTCAACAAGGACGAACAAGAACCCCCACTACGTGCCATACGTAACTTGCGATGGAATTGTACCGTATCACGATGAATCCAACACGTCGCAAAATACATCCGAGCCTAGCTACGAAGCTACGAAGGAACGGTACAAAATTTATATAATAAGGCCATGTATTACCTGTGAAACATCGTAGCAGCCCTATGCCTTGACTATCAGTCGGCATCCAGATAACATAAACGTTTCGTAATTTACATACGTCTCAGGTTGATGTAAACTACATAGTACAATGTTTCGATACATATAGTGTCACAGTTTTGTATTCTAGTCAACACAATGTTCTTATAATCTTGTTTTCCTTGACACATGCCTGGTACGCATACGATCATATACACTTATTACTATGCATGTGGATTGGATCGGTAGCCTTTTACCCAGATCCGTTTGTAATGGGCCGAGACAAAGGGTCGTGGATGTAGCCCGTTGGTTGATCCTTGAGC
>QEAN01000120.1:0-24657 GCA_006535955.1 Synchytrium endobioticum | reverse complement strand
TCCGTATCCATCGCGAGAAACGATTTTGGAGAGCGATACAGCACAAAAGGCGGCCTTGTCAATGTAGGAATGGGCGTGGTGCATCGGCTGCCGCCTTGACCTAGTGTGCTTCATATGTCCGGTGCCGTCGGGAGCACGCCTGAATAGTCTTGCAGGGCACTGATTTGTGACGTTCAACAACCACTCGATGACCCATGGCTTCAACCATCGTTGCAAAAGGTGTGGACCGCAGGGCAAGACCATTTGATTATTGGCGACTGGAAGCAGGACTCAACCGTATTTACATTTCACGTATTGTACTATGTTACAGCCGGCGATAAGGCATCCTTCAGTATTACTAACGTCGATTGTGCGATCTTGACGTTCTCAGGATGGGCATCTTGGGAGACCGAGCCTGTATAATTCAAAATTCACGTCACTGGCAAGCCCAACTTACAAAATGTCTGGACGCAATGTACTTACTGACAATGTACTCAAACATCTCCTGCAACTCTGACCCACGAAATTCATCCAAGAATATACTAGTAGGCAACACATGCACAATAACATTGAAAGCTAACAGCAAAGCTCTGCGTAGCTGTCCCGCGTTTTCAGTTGTACGATCCGGCAAGTATCTTAATGCCCATGAGAACTCAAACATGTTACGTGCGACTTTGCGTGCTTCAATACAATTGTAGGAGCAGTATGTTATCATAGAGAGTGTTGTGATGTAGCGGTTTAGGAGGAGAGTTGATGCTGCCCCTGAGACGAATGAACCTCTATTGGCTCAAAAGCAAATGACTTCTGAACCTTAACCTCTGAAAAGTCGTCCCGTGCTCCCGTGTACAGCTATATATCCGGCCTAGCACAGCGAGTATGGAGAAAAGTTATGCAGTCAAGTCCTCAAAGTCATCATTGCTACCAGTTTCTCTGGCCATGGCAGAAATAAATTGTAGAGAAACATAATGTCAACTTTGAGACTTTGGAACTGCTGACCAAAGTCGTTGGAAAATGTGTCGTAGATGAAAAGTTCCAGCAAGGCAAACACTATGAATTCAGACACCATAATCCATTCTCAATACTTTGAAACATCAACAACAGACAACAATAAATTCTTCCAGTCGCGGCCACAGACTTTGTAAGCCAAGAAAGCAACACTAGTTAACGTCAAGTAGTACACAGCCAGCTTGAGAAACTTTTCAGTGTCAGTGGTGGGCTTAGCAGACAGTAAAAACGCCAGAATCTTTCTCTTGTTCTCTACATTTTTTCTCATCGTGTCATTCGACTGCCTTGTTGTCAAAGCATAGGTACGCACCCGTGTAGGGTGGATAACGCAAAGAGTTCGTTGCTTCCATAGCTTGCGCTTTGATCATGCTACCCTTACGGTGTGTGAATGCATAGTATGAGGATTTACCCGTATAAGCGCCCATTCCGGAGGGACCAATTCCACCGAACGGTAGCTCCGTTGGCACCTGGTGCATTATTACATCATTCGCCAAGAAGCCTACATGTACGTGTTCCGTTGGCAACTATACATAACAAAGGGGGGGGGGAGGGGCAAGACAGAATTGTAATACCTCCTGAATAGGTGGATCGCTTGACTCGATCAATGATTTTTTGGTTCTTGGTGAAGACGTATAAAGCCAATGGTCGCTCTCGATCGTTGACGAACTTGATTGCTTCATCGACGCTCCCGCAGTCCACGATTGGCAGAATTGGCCTGGTGAAGTGATAGTGCGCAAAAAAAAACACAAGGATATGTTCAAAGGGAGACCTTACCCGAAGATTTCACCTTCCATTAGTGGATCCTCAGCTTTGACACCAACAACAACGGTAGGTTGCATCCATCGTGTGTTCTCGTCCAACTTCCCACCAAACGCAATCTTCGACGTTGATACACCTTCCTGCCGGTGCAATAGTTTACTTAGTCGAGCGAAATGGTGTTTGTTTACAATCTTTGTCATATCTGGCGATGATTCATGATCTTTACCCAAGAAATCGTTCACTGCTTTGGCACATTCAGAGACAAACGTGTCTCGAATTGATGATGGACAAAGCACATAGTCAGGGGCTATGCACGTTTGTCCAGCATTGAGGACTTTGCCCCACATTATGCTAAATGTGGAAAGAAGGGGTTGATATCTTTTGAAGTTGATATTAGTTCAGTATCCTAAGAATAAACTCACCGTCGAGCGGCAATGCTCAAATCAGAGTCTTCACATAGAATCACAGGAGACTTTCCACCAAGTTCCAAAATCACTGGAGTCAGGTACTTGGCAGCTGCACTCATGACAATCTATTGAATTGTGTGTTTGACCGCGCAGAAATAGGATGGGCTAGAATTTCAAAACTGGCGTACCTTTCCCACAGCAGTATTTCCAGTATACAGAATCACATCACTGCGTTCTGCCAATAGAGCGGTCGTCTCGGCTACTGCTCCCTGAACAAAGTACACAATGCGAGAATCAACATACTCGGGAACTACTTGGCCCAAAATGGCCGCGGTGTGTGGGGTAACTTCTGATGGCTTGATTACAGAGACACAACCTGCTGCAATAGCACCAATTAATCTATAAAACAGACACGGTGTGGACAGGTCGTCTAGCGTATGGGTGAGGAGAAACCGGCGCTCACGGACTCAAGGCCAAGACGACTGGGTAGTTCCATGGACTAATGATGGTTGCGACGCCATATGGCTGATTTGCAATATGCACCTTGTCGTAGGCGTTGATCAGGTCAACTATTAGGCCACGGGTGAGGGTGAGGCAAAGACGTCATCCGGGCTGGATCAATACCTTTGACGTATTCATCTTTGGCCAGAGTGTCGAGTTTATCATGCATTTCAGCAGCTTCTTTCAGAAGTCCTGCTATTTCAGCGAGCTACAGGGGGCAGAGGTCACGTTTCGGCGGGCAAGTTGCCCAATGGTACCATATCTTACTTGGACTTCGGTGGGAGGTTTACCCAAGTCTTTATGCACAGCCTATAACGAGGACAACGCAGTTCTGAAAATGACAATCTGGATGGGACAGATAAAAACATTGGAACAGGAAACATACCTGGGCAAAAGCGTCGGTATTGTCTACCACGCATCGGTGCTATGATGAACGGCCCGTTATGAGTATGTCCCGCTGTGCCCATTCGGACAAGGAATTCTTAGCTCACGAGAGCTCGCAACTGTGCCTTTCTAACAAGCAGGGAAAGAGGTGTTATCTGCGGACAAATCGGTAGGCTCTCCCATAGAAGTGGGTACCTGAATGAGATTGGCAATGTCAAGTTCGATTCAAAGACTTGGCGAGCCTGTACAGAACGAGATTGAGTCAGCAGTGATGCAGCCGACAAAGGAGCACATTAGACGACGCATCGGCGGAACAGACAGCGTGACGGACCTTTGAGACGATTTTTGGTATCTCCGGTAATGGAGTGTATGTCAAGGCAGGGTCTAGTGAAGCGGCCATGGAGTCTGGGAGTCTGGCAGTCTGTGAGACTGGGTGTGGTTGGGAGGGAAGTCGTTCAGCTGAATTCAGGGCTGATTAAATACTTGCATTTATACCGGCGCCGGCGCCGGAGCGAGGAACACAACCCGCGGGACAGGAAGCCTGGTACGAGGCAACCGGCGCTGACCACGATACGCGTGCATCTGCGGCGACGCGGCACGTCCGACTTGCTCGCGTCGTCCTTGACTGGGTGCGCGTGCACACGACAGCAGACGGGATTTGCATCATCATATGGCAGGCCACAACACACTGCCTGCGGGCTTTGATCGTGCTTCTGGCCAGCTGCTTGCAACATGGCTCTCCAGGGCCGGCAGTTGGATGGCAACCACATTTGCGTTTGATGTTTGGAGCGACCGCGCTTGACAGATTGCGAGAGGAAGTTGAATCAATTGAGGCAATTGTGGCAGAGCGACCATCAAAGGGAACAAGACCATCTGGTCCACCGTCATAGACCGCGCGCTGGACATGGCCACAGATCTGGAATTCGTCAGTATAGCTTGCAATCGAGTCGCAAATGCTGCTGATTATTCTTTGGATGGAACCGTCGCCTATGCTGCTGGCCATTTTGTGGCTATTTATCATCCACAAGTAAGTCTCCTGGCACTATCCTGTCAAAAACACCCAATGTTCCATATCTTTGAAGCTGATCGCCCCTTTTTCACAATCTCATTTATTCTGGTCAGAATCCAAGTCTCTGTGGAGTCAAACAGACATTAAGAGGCCACAAAGGACGAGTTAATTGTGTCCGATTCATACGCAGAGGTGTGTATTCTGGGTATCCTACAAGCCTACAAGGAACTCGCCTGATAGAAAACCTGGATGCCAACCAACCAACCAACTAGGCGTAGGAGCTAAACAGTACGACCAAGCCATTTTATCGGGTTCGGCTGACAAGACCTGTAGAATATGGAAAAAGGATGATTCCAACAAGGTGATTCCCCGTCCATGGAAGACTTTTGTACCAGCGTTTGGATCAACCAACTAAGCCTCGACCAACCACACCACCAGTATAAAGCGTTGGCGGAGCTCAAGGGTCACACTGCTGGTATCAACTGTGTAGCTGTTCTGCGCGGAAGCAATATACCGGAAGATCAACAATGTTTAGTGGTAGCTGGTGCCCTAGATGGGTGCATTCGAGTTTGGCAAATACCGGACACGGATCAAGTCCCCAGTATGAATGGACCCGGCGCCGCATTTTCATCATGGAGTTCTTATTCGTCATAAAGTAGCCTCACCAATAATTCTGGAGCCAATACAATCATTCAGCGCCTCACCAAAGTATCCCTTGTGTATGACTATGGCATGCCTTCCGAACTCTAGAAGTATGTTCCATGGCCTTACATCGGATTTCCTCGGTTGGTTAACTCTACTCCGATATAGCTCCAGTATTGATAACAGGAAACACTGACAACCTCCTTCGCGTCTACGCCTTCCAAACATTCGCCACCAAACCAGAATTTACTCCTTTGCTCACACTACATGGTCACAAAGACTGGATTCGCGCTGTAGATATAGCAACATATACAACTCCGATCTCATCCTATTCAACAATTGGAACAAGCCACTGCAACGATGGCGATTTGATTCTAGCGTCCGCTTCACAAGACAAGTATATCCGATTGTGGAAGATCACCCCTACAAGTAATGCACATAGCGTGAAATGGGGCGCAAATCAAATCGAGGGCGATGTGAAAAATGAACTCAAGGTGGATATTGCTCGAGAGGGGCCGGATGAGTTGATCGAATTTGGTGATGGGTGAGTTAGCTATGTTGTTGCAATCCCCCTTCCAAAGTTAATGCAATCAGCTCACTGTAGTGCTTTAGCTGGAATGGAGGCTGCTACAAAGTCATACATGATTGACGTTGATATAGCCTCGCAAGACGGGTCCCAGTATGCCCAATTTGTATCAAATGTGTTTTGTTGCAAAGTCGCTAACCTGTATATTCCTTGCATAGAACGAGAAGCCAATATTCAATTATGTTTGATGCGCTATTGGTGGGACACGATGATTGGGTCCATAGCGTCTTTTGGCAGTTACCCTCCATATCAGGTAGCGTTTGGTCAGGCTGGCTTGTTCAAATATCGTCTAGACGTCCTTTCGACCATGCCCAAAGCTCAAACAGATAATAAGACCTATCATCAACCAATGAAGCTAATTTCCTCGTCCACCGATCGATCTATTTTCATCTGGTCTCCCGATGCCGATACGACGTTGTGGATAAATGAGGTACGCATCGTCGTTAATACTTCTAAACTGCAAATAACTCACATATGCGGTTAAACATTGCAACATAGGTCCGAGTCGGCGACATATCAGGTGTAAATCTTGGTTTTTATGGTGCCATAATGAGCCCAGACGGCAGAACTTTGTTATCACACGCTTACAATGGTGCTGTCAGCATATGGGAGCAGGATCAAGGAGGTGCGAGGACAAACATTCGCGAGTGATTTCTAAATTCCGTTGACCATGAACACTTCCCGATGACAGATTCTTTAAAATGGGTACCCAGGGTTGGAGTGAGTGGTCATGCTGGAGCCGTAACCGGTCTAGAATGGGACCCTGAACAACGCTATTTTGTTACCGTCAGGTGTTTAGCTCCATAGCCCCTGCGAGAGATTTTGCACCCATGTTTCCTCACCGATTATTCATGAATAGTAACGATCAAACAACACGGCTATGGTGTCCATGGATACGTGATTCACCTGACGGCTCAAAAAGAATATCAACATGGCACGAAATGGCGAGACCTCAAATCCATGGATACGATTTACAATGCGTTGCTTTTGTAGACAAGTATTGTTTTGTTAGTGGGGCTGATGAAAAGGTAAGCTATTTCAGTCGAACACATGATATTTTTTCGTTTCATTGTTGTGTCTGATCGATAGTGGCAAAATCGTTAAAAACAGGTGATCCGAGTGTTCCAAGCTCCAACGACATTCCTGGAGTCATTTCAAAACTGGACCGGTGCCAAAGATACAGGCATGGAGGCCGTAAGTTTTCTTTTTTTACCAAACGGACCAAAGCAAACTAATTAATTCGTTTTCCTGCCTTTTCGACAGGCCAACCTCCCTCTTGGCGCGTCTCTCCCAGCTCTCGGCCTTTCCAACAAAGCAGTCTATCACGGCGACTCCCATTCATCGGGTCCAGAATCCTCTCGACCGAGTTTCGATGCTCCCTTGCCTACCTTCACAGCCCTAACGGACGGATCGTTTGCCCAACCACCATTCGAACATCATTTGTCAACCACGACATTGTGGCCGGAAGTTAATAAGCTGTATGGTCATGGATTTGAGATTTATAGTTTGGGATGTTCGCGAGATGGGAAGGTGGTCGCCAGTAGTTGTAAAGTAAGTCCCGCCCTCTCTGCCCTCGCGACTTGGCGCCTTTTAAGAGAAAGAAGATGCTAATTGAACGAGACAATCAGGCTGCAAAGCAAGACCATGCGGCCATCAAACTATGGTCAACCTCAACGTGGAAGGAACTGTCATCTGAGCGCCCGCTCGTCGCCCATGCTCTGACGGTCACCGACATCAAATTCTCACCGGACGATAAATACATACTCACAGTCGGCCGAGACAGAATGTGGTCTCTCTTTATCAGAACCGACGATGAAGAACAACCGTACAAATTTCTTTGTAACGATCCAAAAGCTCATTCTAGAATCATATGGGATGCTGATTGGAGCAGCGACGGTATCTACTTTGCAACGGCGAGCAGGGATAAAACTGTGAGTCGGTGGATCTATCATCGGATGAGCATTATGATCACGACGACATCCGACTCTTGACAAAATAGATCAAAATATGGCACGATTCCAACAACACTGGTGATGCCTCTCCAATATGGCATTCATGCGTAACGATCAAATGTGAAGAGGCGGTCACAAGTGTTGCGTTTATGCCAGGTCGCCGTCTTGACAGGTACGTCTTTATCCATTTGTTAAAATTCACATTTCCTTTTTTCGTCGCTCCTTAACAGCCACAGTCGCAAACATAGGTACTGTCTAGCAGCAGGATTGGAAGATGGGCGCATTATACTGTACATGCTTGCCCATGAATCTGATGGGAAGCTAGGGATGTATCGAGTGGTGCATTTGGATGTTGAGTAAGGCACTCTTGATCACTGACGCGGTTTGTTTTGCTGTTGATGCTGACCACATTTCACTGTCAACTCTGTAGCACGTGTCACTGTGCTTCTGTGACCTCTATAAAATGGGCTCCAACCCCAAGAGCCCCATACATGTATCTCTCCTCATGCAGCGAGGATCATTCAGTACGATTATGGACTATAGATCTATCATAGTGATAATGCTTCCAGGACACGCTAATAGACTAGACATATATACAGTGATGTCCGTTTTGCCATAATATGCAATCTTGTTAAAGACACAGGAAGTCCGTCTGTAGTTGTGACTCATTGCCAAATGGTGCCAACCGCAATAGGACGGAAAGAGGGGCCGGGGATTTGATGGTGGTGTACGTATAATATTATCGTAACGAGAAACTCAAGACTGAGCAATTTAGGTGGATCCAATTTTAATTCCAACATCATTGACCTTTTCAATGATAGGAATTCAATGGGCCAAGCTTGCGATACAGACATAATTTTTTTTTTGATCTGGAGAGGACCGTGGAAATGTAAATACATCTATACAAGTCCAGAGAGTACTCGACGACACTCGATGGATTTGAAGAGATCAATGAATGGACGAGAATGAATACTCCAATATACACAGTTCGTACGAGTAGTTCAAACACCGTCCACCTAATCTCTTGTCTGAATCGGAGTACACCCGAGCGTACAATCAAACGAGGCCAATGAATCGCAGCGAATCACACTCAGTCCCGCGAATCACCGCCAATCACAGGCCTGCTCCAGATTACACACCTGATGCATCTATCAGCATCAGTTAGCTTCATGGCTACGACGCAGGATATGTCAAGCGCCATCAAGAAAACACTAAAGTTGCTTGCCAAAGCCAAAGAGGTTTGGGGTAGACCTAGTGTATTCGTTATATAGTATACATATGAAGGGCTGACGAGATATAGGCTGTCTATACTTGCGACCGAGTTCATTTCTGGCCAGCTTGAGCCTATTCACAAGATTTAGCCTAAAGGCGAAGAAAGGACCAATGACACATACCATCTCTGTATCCTTCTTGCCTTCATAATAAGCCAGAGTCCAATTCAACCATCGCTCAGCGTTGAATCGGTATGAATCAGGATCCGACACAACTAGTAGCTCATGGAGCCCGTCAGTTCTGCTCGTCCTGACATCTCTGTCGCCAACAACCAAGACACAGGGCAAAGACACGTTACCTCCATCCTTCAAGGCCAATTCAGCCATTCTCCTGTTCTCTGCTTGTTCATAGGCCAGTCTACCCTCTTCGACGAGCTCTTCATGATGATGTTTCTCAAGTTCGTGATTTCTCTTTTTGACGTAGTCAGTGAGGGAAGCCTGTCGTGACATGCCCCAGTACAGCCCGAGACCGAGAGCTCCGAACCTCAGATACTATCATTTGCATGTGCCGACGAGGTTACCGATTGAATGACGGGATGGAACGGCCAGATAGTGCATGAGCCGAGGAGCGCATGCCGGGATGCACGCATCGTGGCTTACATTGACAGAGGCATAGTTGACGATGCTGCTGCCCATCTTTTCCTATGTCGATGAACGTTACCACTTTTGCTGGGAAATTTGTGACTTTTGTGAGAATGCGGCTCGCACGGGTGGAGGACAGTCTCGTCGTATATGCAAGCAAAGCATTCCAGGAATCGCTACTGCTGGGCCGAATCGTGTCAAGCAGTCAATACGCTGACTGTCAATGGCTGTCTTCGAATGTGTACCTGCACTGCATTTAAATCTACATCTTTCACTTCTGCCCTGATTGCCGACTCACCGACGCTCGTCACATACATTAGGTACGGATGTAGGCTGCTGAGCCCTGTGCGAGCCACCATGAACGCCTTCTCAGGTACCCCCCCAAAGGAGCACTGGTTGTCTTTTCATCCGCTTGGCACGTGCTGACCACGTCCATTCCTCAGCTCTGCTCGATCTCGCCAACGCTGTAGCAGCCAAGTCGCAGCAAGCACTCGAATCTGCGATTCAATCCATCGACAAAGTAGGTCCCTGCTCGTTCCGCATGGTGCGGATCTGGCGACCAGCACGCCTCCAATGCATCGATATTGCACATCCGCGAGCAGCCCACCAGCTGCGCTAAGCCAACATCCAGGCTCTAACCGTCAACCGCACGTTTGTCAACAACCAGGAACTCGCCAATTCCCCAAACGCAAATGTCATGGCAGAAGCGGACCCCCTCACCGGCTCACCGCCATGGATCATCCACCCATCGACATCAGAAGCAGCGCCCCTCGAGCACGCGCTGAAGAAGCACATCATGGATTTATCAAAAGACCCCCGGAATTTCCTGCTCCCGCCGCCCAGCGCGGGCACGGACGGCGATGGCCAATCTGTCTTTGATTTCACAGACTACCAGAGCACGGCCGCGGTAAGTTGAAGCGTCTCCGCCCATCGTCGCGTCCACGTCGGACTTGATTGCATCCCAATAGGGTGCTCTGCGGTACGATGCGAATCTCGCCACGCTGCGCTTCGAGCTCGTCCCGAAACTAATCAGCGAAACCGATTTTTGGTATGCTGATCTGAATCCACCAGGCGGCGCATCCGTGTCCGTGCCAACGTTCCCACGACTGCCACCATAGGAAAAACTATTTCTACAGAGTCTCCCTGATACGAGCGTCGCTCCATCTGAACCCAAACTTTCCGACAATGTCATCATCCAGACCCACATCCGCAATGTCCCAACCCGCCACCGCAAACACAGCGTATAAGCAGAATACGAATGAACTCCTATTTGATGCACCGTCGGAAGAGGACGCTGGAAGTGAGGAACTATTACCAGCAGATTGGGAAAAGGATTTGCAAGCAGAACTAGACGGTGTTGATGGTTTGGATGCTGTGGAAGCTCCCGGTAGTATCGTTGAAGATGTAGGTCATGACCACGTTGAAAAGGCAGAAATAGGCACGTCAGATTAGGAATAGTATTTATTTAACTGTGAATTATATGCGACTTGCATAATATGATAAGCACAAAAAATACAATTGCTGTACCAAATCAGGAGCAGCAAACAGGGTATATCGCTATATCATATAGCTTTGTGAATGATTGTGGGGAGTTCCTTTGTCGTCATAGAATAATAGCTGAAATCACTAGCCCAGCCTGTCTTTAAACGTTCCCCCGAATCCACCGGATAGATTCCGTTGATGTATGCATGATTAAAGGTCCTCGTACTGATCCCTTCATGGCTCTCTGCATATGTCTGTATATTTGCGCGTGTGGTCAAAATTTGAGGAAATCAAGGCAAACGAGGAAATCTGCGTCACATATAATTTATATGAATATTATATATATGAAACGCCACAGCCTGGCACAGACTTTGTTGGCCGTTGATCTGGTATACGAGATTTGAATAGTACTCTCTAGACAAAAGGTGACAGAAAATACACGATCAGTACAAGGAAAACATACAGAAGAGGGACGAGTGCGATGCATACGCAGAATCAACTGTTTTGACCACCTCCACTATCCCCCTTCTCTTCATCTCTACCAGTAGTAGGGCTTGTTCTTCCACTGCTGCTACTACTGCTGGTATCATTATTACAATGATTATTAGGAGCCGCAGGGATACTAACAGTACTCGTATTATTACTACCACCATACATAATGTCTGTCAGTTCGCTGTCTTTCGTATGCTCTATTCCGCTTTCATCCGGATTCTCATATTTAAATAGCCGTGCTCTTAAATTATTCCGTTCCACCTATTAGACAGCATAGTCAGCATCTGTAGTATAAGAATGTGGACACTCTTGCGCATCTATGATATCCGATAGATGTTGTCATGTACTGTGGTGATTCCCGCGGCACCTTTGGACGCATCCATTTCCATGAGCCCAGAATGATTTACTCTGTAACGCTTGTTCCCCCCCCCCCTTCAAGTACTGACCTGTAAAGCACGACACAAATTTTCTAACTTTTGCTTTGAAGCTACAGAAGATTCCAAAGACTTTTGACTCTTTTGTACAGTTTCGGCCATTTCTATCAGACTTCGCGATGATCTATCACATTTGGCCTGCACAGTGGCATGTTCTTTCTCCAACTTTTGAGTCTTTTTCGTCATCTAGGCGTAAGTCCGCGTAAAGAGAAAAGGAGCACATGTATAAAGTAACTGCAGACTCACCTGCTGCATCTCACTCCTAAATTTAGCAAACAACTCATTCGACTTTGTCAAGGTGTCTTCCACTTGTTTGAATTTATCCACATAGGTGTTCAACTGTTGCCGTAATTCTGCTTCAGTTTTGATAAACGAGGCTAGTTGAGCTTTCATGGAGTCAACCTAGAGTTGCGTATTCGTGGGAACGGGCCTTGGACAATCTGCGGGCTTGGGATTGCACTGCGCCGTACCTTCAATTCTTCCTGTTGTAACAAGTGCTTCTGCTGCTCCAATTTCACTTCTGCTAATTGTAACTCTAGTTGCCTACTCTTTATTACAGCTTGAAAATGCCGTTCTCGTATTTCGTACTGTTCTATGAATGTCGCGAACTTGTCCTTCAGTCTGTGGTTAGTAGTTTTGTAAATTGTCAATGACAAGGAGGTGATGAAGCGGTATGATACCAGTAAAGTGCCACAGCAGCAATATTCATGCAAGATTACCCACAATTCAGTATCCTCAAATCGTCTTCTCTTCTCCTCATTATCCTCTTCCATTTTGCTCTTGATTTCCCATATTGTAGTTTCGAATTTTGATGTTAACTCTTCTCTCTTGGCTTGTTCTGTATGTGATAATCTTTTGCTCTCCTCCTGCAGTAAATGCAAGCATGAGTAAGATGGGAAACCCCCGTAAATATGGATTACACGAGAGTGCCAAGTCACGTGTGTGTCTCTATGTACCTTGATGCGTTTATTCTCTTGTTGTAGCTGACGACACAGTGTTTCAATCTTTTGTTTCTGGCCAGTTACTTTGCTCAGTTCAGATTTACCTGGGTTAGAAAGTGGTGATATTTTTGCAGGACAAAAGAGACTAGACTGGATGTCTTATACCGGAATCTTTATCCTTATTGGCCTGCTCATACTTTCTCTTCAGTTTTGCTAAATTTCGTTCTAGCTTCTTGTAATCTTGAAACTATATATTCATATGATTGGCAAAAAATGACGTGAATGGGAAGATCAATGTACAGGTCCAAGGTCCATCGTCACAGCATTGCGTACCAGATCCATGTACTTTTGGTGTATAGCATCCGATCCAGCACCGCCCTCTGTGATCAGCTGATGTATTTCTTTTGATGCAGACTTGATGGCTTTGGCTATTCGGAGTGGATCGAATTCTGTGTTAGACTGTGTTACCTCACTTGACATAGAGAGAGAATGGGCAGAGACTTTCAGTTTGTGACAAGGTGATGTAATTCTACATGGACGATACTACTAGCTTCAAGTAGTCACATTCACATCATCACAATACAAACACCGCCCCCTTGAAACACCATCAAGCACGCAACATTACACATGTTTGGGCGTTGATGTAGAATTACATACCCATCTCCTTCTCTTCCTCCTGTTCCAAGTGTTGCTCCGCATCCAGTTGGCCGATTTTGGATTGTAGCAATTGCTGTATTTCTTCAGGAGTTAGAGGCTTCTGCTGCTTTTTGCTCGTCCTCACAGGACCGTTGGCAGGTGATGGCGATGGTTTAGTGGATAAATTGGCATGGGTAGTAGTGGCGGCGGTTGTAGCAGTTGGTTGCTGGTGCTGGTGCTGCTCATTCAGGAAATTGCGTTTGGCATTGACTTGGTTCTTGCTGTGAGGATGGCTTGTATTGGGCTGAACCAGTTCTGTGCTGGGGCCGCAGCTGCTACTGTGGACGGAGCTCATTTCTAAGTGAGTTGGGACGAGGACCTACTTGCATGTAGGTGAAGCCGAGGGCGAGGAGAGGGGCCGATGAAGCCAAGGAAGGGTTTGCCAGCCGGGTCCGGAGGTAGGAGGAAGGGAAGCGGATGGGGTGTGGTAAGGTCCGCGGGCGTGCTGCGAGGGCCTGTGCTTACGAGTGGCACCTTGTTGTCTGTGTCTGTGTCTTTGCAAGGATGTGGTGCATGCGGTTCGCTTGCACGTCGTGCATTCAAGTCGAGACTCGAACAAGGGAGTATTTCGGGGCCATATGCGGTTGTTATCGTTAGGCGTGTACATCATTTCTCAGCATGTTTGCTGTGGGCCATTGGTCGGCGACCAATGGCCCGCCTGGCACATTTCGGACGCACGACGCAAGACGAGAATTTTCTATGCATATACGCCGTATACCCGGCTCCGGTCCCGATCCCACGACCACGAGCACGAGCACGAGCACGAGCACGACATGTTGTAAAGCCTCGAGCGACCCCGAGGACGATCAATACTCCACTTAATAAAACAGCGACTGCAGAACAGCCCACCAGGCGCAATGTCGGATTCAGGCACACCCTCCGCAAAAGGGATCCTGAAGGTCTTCAGCAGTGATGACATCGCATCTCGAGGAAACCACCTGCCCCCACCACCTCATGCCAACGACCCACATCACCATCGTTCATCAAGGTACGTCCAATGGCATCGATTGATGTTGCTATGACCAACCCTTGGTGGAGGCGCAGGGCTAGCATATGATCATAGGGCCGTTCGACAAGTTGCGTCGCTGACGAGGGGCTGCATATCAAGATAAAGCTTTGGCATCTTTCCTAGCGCCATGCACTCGATCATCATTCCCCTCTCATTCTGCCATCTCCCAATCGCTTTCCCTGAGTAGCGATCGCCCTACTCCATCCAACTAACCCCCCTGCCTTATACACTCCTCCATGACAATATTTATTCAGGATCAAATGGGACGAAGACAACATTATGATGACAGAAGCTGCAAAAAGTGCAACCATGAAAATCACAGAACCCAAGACACCATACATACACTACAATGCTGATACTGACCAAGTGCTCGGAACTTCTCATGGTACGCGACCATGTCTGCCATCCCACTGCTTCCTCGTTTTTGCTTCTCGTTCCCTCGGAAAGTTGGACGCGTCTGATTCACATCCACTTAACCTGAACCCCAGCAATACCACCAATGGAATTAACTCAAGCAATGCAATCCATATCCGACCCCCCTCGTTCTCTTTCCTTGAGCAGCACTCCATCATCCGTAACCTCTTCAAGATCAATCACGCCCACTGGGTCACCCGCAATGAACGGTGGGCCTGGTTCATCCTCTGACTGGGATGCCAGTGACGATGAGGAGCTTGCTCCCGAAGGTGCGTCCAGCCTCGCCTTACTGTATCCACACCGGAGCTTGTGCTATTTTCGGCACAGGTAATCTTGATGCCTATCTCCAACCCGCTAGAAAGGGAAAGGCGGCGAAAGTTCAAAAAATTACGAGCTCAACATTACAACATGAAGGAGACGTTACGAAAAGCCAAACAAGTCCTTCAACACGAAGATGAGGTGGAAGAAAATACTAGAGGCAAGATGGGGTGAAGAATGTCAATGGGTGGGTTGTCCATTAATCAGCCCTATGCCAGCCATGCCGTTCATTCAACCGCAGTGATTATCAACGGATATGAGCGGCTGCTAGTATTCAACAATCAGTACTCCAAATTGTGAATACAATACAAAAAAATCTATTATTATCCGCTAACAGATGACGTGTGTATATACAGACGGCGGTAGTCTCGGTACAATGTTATTTAACTTTTCCAGCTATTCCAACTCGACAGCAATCTCTCGATCATCCAAAGCATAAATGTTGGACGCCATCTGCCAGATTTGACAGACATTATCTTCTGCAACACTACAAAGAACCCATGGCTCGTTATGATTCCAGCTAAAGTCAGATATTTTGTTTGTATGTCCGCCATGTACGAACTATCAGTGAGGTACTATCAAAGTTAATTTCGCTCTCAGCAACCAGATCCATGAAATTTCCCTACCAAAAGCTCTGGTGGCCCATCCTCGGCGTCCTCAGCAGTCTGCTCCTCCCCAATCCTACTCAAATCCCAGACATTCAATCGACGATCTCCTGATGATGATGCAAGTATGGTTTCATGGTGAGGGGACCATCCTACTTGTAATATTTCATCCTGATGTCCCTCAAGCGTATGTAGTCGCATTTTGAAGTTTCTCATGTCCCACAGAGCAACGGTCTATGGGATTAAACACATTAGTAGCTGCAGTACATAAGGAAAATTATTGCCGGACGAGACCTTATCAGCCGAGCCACTGACCAACAGGAACTCGTTGGATGGATGGAAGTTAATACAGCTAACTTCAAGGTTGTGAGCTCGCTCAACTGTGCTGACTGCTTTGTTGCTATCTTTCGATCGAGTGTCCCAGCTATTCAACGAATGGACTAAGAAACTGAAGAACAATGGAGTGGCTATATGCTTTAACGCTTACATCAAGAGCTTCTTGTCATCGCCGACTGATCCGAATAGGCATTCATCCCTCATATGCCAAGCAACATCCATGACCCATGCAGTATGGCCAGAATATACACGCACTGGATCCATTTGTCTCCTCTCCTTCGAGGTACCCTGAACATCCCTAAGCAACGAGCGAGATTGTAGATACCGGGCACAATGCGAGGGAACAAAGTTATCTTGGATCATACCATTGGGCGATGGTTGTATCCTCAGACGCAGTCAACAGTAATCCAGCGACTCTAGGATTCCAAGATATACCATATCCTTCTTTCGCATGATGTACCAATCGAATCTCTGGTGAACAAGCTTCATTTTCTTTGGGGAATGAACCATGTCTAGTTCGGTCGAATATGTATACAGGACCCATCACGGTCCTTGTTGCGATTATATCCGGATTGGTCGGCATGTATCGAGCTCTGGTGGGCATGTATGACGTGTCAATCAATGTGAGGAGCAGAATTAAAGTGATCAGTTTGGGGATTTACCTGTTAACTTCACCGTCATGAGGTATCTTCTGGACAATCTTAACCTTGCTTTCCGCCCCACCATATCCCCCGCCCTCTAAAAAGAAACAGAGACATATTAATGCTGCGGTCCAGGACGTGAAAGGCCACTACGCAGCGAGTCATACGATGGTCGCATCCTACCTGCACGCTCTTCATCAAATTTCTTGTCGCTGTCCGTCAAATCGGTGGGAAGATGAACTTCCGCAAACTGTAGGTAGTTTGGTTCGCCATCGGCTGTGTGTGTTCCTAATAATAACCTCTGTACGGTGTGATCTCTTCCAGCGGGCCTACCGTTATGAGGACCAAGACAGAGTTGGCCGTCCTCGCTCGTCATCCATAGGGGAGTATGCGCAGCTTCATGCACTGATACCTTTCGATGTCGGGCAACCATTCTACAGTGAGGGTGGGCCATTCCAACGCATGGGTGACCACGAGATCATACAGGAATGGGGAATTCTTCTTCCAAATTTTGTATTCTGTTGAATTGCAAAAGAATGATGGATATTTTGACGTTGGAATGATGTTGCAGATTGCCACGAGATCCAAAGTTCGTGCAAGGTGGCGATGCATACCTTCGTTTATGACCTTTTCTTGCTGCAGATAGCCATCCTCTTTCTTCTCTATTGGCATTGAATGATAAGGACTCTAGTCAACGTTGTCAGGGGTTGAAAATGCTGACAAGTGACACTTACGGCCCGAAGATGCGTTCTGCTCTCCGGAAATCATGCCGTGCGGTGACTGGGACGCCGTACGCTTCCGCTATGCAATTTATAGTGACCTGGACTGCTGCCTTTGCTGTGATTCTGCGATCACATCTTGAGGTTTTGATCGTGCTTGACCTCAGCTTAGCCACGGGCCACCGCGTGCCCGCAAAATACCGCGCCCGTCTCTGAGACACAAATGAAGCTAGTCCGCATCACAGACTGAAGTCCAAGAGTTACAGGCTCACTGGGCGAGTTTACCCATAAACACGTCTTGATGTGACGCGGTCTATCCGCGAATTTGCAATCTGAACAAACTGATGATAGCACTGACTGCACCGCATAACACGGAGTAGCCGCCGCTTCTCACGTCCTCGGTTGTTTGTGCACTTAATTGCCTTTCCACAACGCGTGTTGAACACATTTGCCCGCGCCTTTTCTTCCCAAATCCGTCTATTATGGCAGCCACTGCGACGATCCCAGCGACTTTGCCAGTGTTGCCTGAAAACGAGGCCGAATTCAACTTATGGAATAGCAGGAAATTCAATAATGACGCATGGCAAACACCCTCATCACAGACACAGGAAGAAACAGAGGCGAATCTGCTCAAGACTCTTGAAGAATACACCCGTCATACCTCTCTAGACAAGTACGCTGCCAATAATCCGTGGATTGGTGCGTGACTGCTGATCGGATCGTGGCGGAATAGGGCTACATTAAATCGAGCTGATCACATCAAGTACTTGGTGGCAGGACTAGGATCTCTGCCTCACCATTTCACCTCTCTGGATGCCAGTAAACCCTGGTTCATGTATTGGATACTCCATGCTCTGAGTCTCATGAATATGAAAATACAGACTTGTGATGCCGATCGGTAAAGTGCCGGTATCTACCAACGTGTTTATCTTTTCTTCCCGCGTGCAAACAGCTCGCATACCTATAGAGTGCTGCAAACCCTGAGCAAATACCAACATCCAGAAGGCGGATTCGGTGGTGGTCACCTCCAGTTACCGCATCTCGCCCCCACCTATGCAGCAATCAACACTATCGCAATCCTGGGAACAGAGCAGGCGTATAAAATGGTGGACAGAGCAAAGCTGTATCAGTTCTTGATGAAAATGAAACAGCCTGATGGTTCCTTCGTCATGCACGAGGGTGGTGAGGTAGATGTCAGGTAAGCTTTGTCTCGAGGACATGACTGTTTGTCGCGCAGGTTTTCTTTGCCCCGTTGGCATCGCAACGTCTTGGTATTTTACCTTTTCCTCTACATAGAGGATCATACTGCGCTCTATCCGCGGCCAAAATGCTCAACATCCTCACACCCGAACTCGCATTTGGATGTGGAGAATTCATCGCAAGATGTCAGACCTATGAAGGTGGAATAGGAGGTTATCCGGGCGTGGAAGCGCATGGAGGATATAGCTTTTGTGCGCTGGCTGCAGCTGCCTTAATAAACAGGATGGAAGCACTAGATTTGAAAAACTTGACTGTATTCCTTCAATTACCAGGATACATTTTGTCAGAGGGAGGCACTAATACGACTCAACGTAGAAATGGGTGGTTTTCCGACAAATGCACATGGAAGGCGGTTTTCAAGGACGAACAAACAAACTCGTGGATTCTTGTTACGCGTTTTGGCAAAGTGGCTCTTTGCCTATACTGGAAGCCTATTGGGCTAGACAGAATGATAATTGTAAGGTAGCGCCCTTATTTGATCGAGGTAAATACTCCTAGATGGCAATCCTGTTTTCTATGTCTATCATGTTCGCTGACAAGCTTTGTTTTAACTTGCATCAGGAGCACTACAGAAATGGATTGTTTTGTTTGGACAGGAGCCAAAAGGGGGTCTGAGGGATAAGCCTGGAAAGTACGTATCAGTGGCCAAAACAAATCGGCGCTATTTATCACTCTCATACATGAAACACGCACGTTTAGGAAAGCGGACTTTTACCATTCATGCTACGCACTAAGTGGATTATCATTAGCACAGCATATGTACAAGTTCAATCCAGAAACGCCAGGGGGATTCGAGATTTGTATCAGTCCTGAATATGAACCTTTACCGGTATTTGGTGCGCCCACCAACAAATTGGTAAGCCGCTGTTGTGAACAGTAAAATGGTCTCGCCTCTTGGTTGGTCGGACTTGCACAAGGGAATTCACGTGCCGTGCACGATAGGCCCCAACTCACCCAATACATAACGTGAGATTCGAGAAGGTAGTCGACATTATAAAGTACTTTTCATCAGCACCATTATAGAATCTGCGTTGTCATAATCGGGATATAGAGCGCGAGATAAACATCCTTCTGCTAGGGCAAGTTCTAATTGAATTACATTTATATGTTGTGTGCGCTTTCTGTGGGTAACAAAGAAAAAGGTAGACGTGATTGCTGCGTCTATGCAATGCAGAGTGAGGCTTGTAGCGATTACGATAAAAAGGTATAGGACTACATCCGTCTCCAGTTCATAAACTTCGCCAAAGTACATATGATGGCAACAGTTTTCACTGCTCGGTATAATATCTAAAAATTGATGTTGAGATCTTGGAACCTTCCACACCAAAAGTGAAGCATGAAAGGACGACACTTACATATCCAAAAGTATTTGCAGGACACCTAATACAATCTCCGTAGCAATCAGAATAATAACAATCCACTCCAGATTCTCATCGTGACTGCTCGTCATATTATCCTTCAACACTTCCAACAAATCACTTATGACTTGTACGCGTTGATTGAGTAAATCTACCCGCTGCGTAATCTCTAGATATAATCTAATCGCCTTATATAATGGTTCTAATGATGGTTCACTCCATAATAGTTCGGGTGCATCAAGAACGTTGCCCACCAGATTCACATTTATCCGCATAGCGAAGAGTGAACCTATTTTTCGATTCACCTGGCTTCTGGACATGTGGATTCGGCCTGTTAGTGCCATTGTTTCTGGGATGGATTTCGTACTCTCGATTGTGTCTTCGACTAGGTATTCGTAGACTGTGAGTTTTGTCGATTGAGCTATTGCATGTGATACTAGATTGATTGGGGAATTGGGATCAATTCTTTTTTTAGCAAAAGCGCACCAGAATCCAACGTGATACTTTACTGGCTAGTTTATGCTTCACGTTCGATGGCTTCCTTAATGTGATGATATCATTGTAAATTTGTGGTGGTGCTCTGACGTTGTAAAAGAAGACAAAGTCCTCTTTTTCGATTTCGTCTGATTCTAAATGGTTTCCAATGTCAAACTCTGTCAGGCAGAAGCGCTGCAGTTAGTATCTACGTACTGACAGACTCGGTTTCATAAGGCCGTATTAGGTCAAGAACAGCCTTCTCTTCTTTCTCTGATAGACCCCAGCATACCACCACTCCGTAATCAAATAGAAAGAGTTCGCCCACCTATTTTAGTGACGCTGACAGTGAATATTGGTAAAATCGTTCAACCGCCTCGGTGCATATGTCCACTGTTTCTTCTTGATAGCAAAACAATTTCCGCATTGTTCTTACAGGAGCAATCCGTTTCGCAATACCTTCCATGGGTATAGAAGGAGGCAATGGTGCACCAGTACTATCCACATTCTGTTCAAAGAACGAATCTCTAGCATCTACTAGATGCTGATCTTCAGCATAAAAAGGCAGCACAGGTGTTGCCTGCTCTGGCAACATTAAATTCATTGGTGTAACTACATTTATGCCATTGGCGTCAGCAGCAGCTAGCACTCCATCTATATCAGTTGGCTCTACTAGGGGCACTTGTATTAACGATGATACTGACATAGATGGTGCTATTATTGGTGATGCTGGTGATGGCAGCACGGATTCTGGGGACGACTGCTGTTGTGACGAGGCGGGGGATGTAGGTAGACGAGATGGGTCGAATGGGGAGTATAGGGCTTCATCGTATCTTTTCGTTTGCGGAGTAGTATCAGTTGCGCGAAGGCCGTCGAAAACTATTTGCAGTTTCTCTAGATTGTACGAGCTACAATAGGGTTATCAACGTTAGGTCGTGATATGAGGGCAACAACCTCGAGAAAAACCAACGGCTTACGCAGCGGAACAATACGCAGTGACCCGCGGCAAGAACTGTCGATTCACCTTTGAAGTCAGCAGGTGGTTGTCTGATCTAAAGGGATTGTAGGTTGTGAATGGTGCTGAATCAGCATCTCCTATTGGTTGGGTTGATTCATTGCCTCCAACGGCGTAGTCAGTGTATTCGTCTTGGTTGGTATCTAGAGTCAATCCTTTCTCAGCAGTTTTGGTAGTTCTCTTTGGTAATCGAGGTTGATTGGCTGAATGTTGATGAATATGATGTTAGACAACCGATACATCGTTGACAAGGACGAGACAAAGGGATGAGGAGGGGGTACAACAGATACAGAAAGATATATGGTTTCTCCACTTCCGCGTTTATTTCTTTTCCCTGACAGTGAGTTTATTCAAGCCAGTCACAAATTGAGCACGGACAGACAGAACTGCCAAGTACCTTGTTGTGGCCGTGGGCCCGCGGCCGTTACATCGGGTTCTGATTGCTGCTTGGCAAATGGGGCCCTTCTTTGTGCCATTAATCGCAAAGTTCTTTTTGCTATATCCGTATGTGGTGCAGACGTTTCAGTTTCGGCTGAACGAAGTTTGGATGCAGCTCACGCCGATCCAAGCACCATCCCGTGGCTCCAATGCTTTGTTGTCATTGCAGCAATACGAAGCACGCCACGTCCTCCCAGCTGCTGCCGCTACCTGTTCCAAAGTGGTGGAGTCCTTTGCTGTGCTCATCTCGCATCTGATGAGTGATGACATCTGATGCTGCTGGATGGACCTTAGGTAGTAGGTCATTAGAACGGCCAGAACGAGGCAACCCCGCGCCCAAAATGCAAAAAGAAAGACCAACTATCAGTTCATCTTGCATAATTTCTTGTAATTACAATTAATACACATAAAGAGTGGACAACACATACGTGATAGATGAAGATTGGTAATTAAGAAATGCAATAATCTAAATTCTAACAGATTTCATGAAATTTGAATTCATTTCTGAAATGGTCGACAATTCGAAACCGCATGGCGCTCGAACTTGTAAATAACATTCTGTCACTGTAAATAATCTACGCGAGACTGTTATGTAATACGCCTACCGCGAGAGCATTGTTGTGCAAGCTGTGGGGGTCATTGTTGTACATTCATCCGAGTTCCGATTCTTACAGCAACGCAGAACAAACTGAGACCCCTGTATTATAGACTCCGCTGCGCTGAAAATTAAGAAAGCGCAAAACACATAGAATGAATCCTTCTTCATATCAATGAAATCCCTGTTCCCAGGGAAAAGGATGGATGGTCCACTTGGCTTCCTGCTCTCTTCATATTGTTGCGATGAGGCATTTCAATGCTTCTGTACTGCTGACCGGTCTCCGGCGATTTGCCCCGAAGTGGACAACCCACGGCGACTCACGAATTGCAGCCTGAGATCTGGGTTACAGGTGTACAGTAGCGTGATGCGTTACACGTCTTCAATGCAGAATCACATACGGCACGTACACAACAAGGATAATTACCCCACACATATTACAAAAAAGGGCAAACTCAGTAAGAGCATGTTTTTTCTAAATTAACCAAGTCTTGACAGGCTTCGACTCATTACTAGCTAATGATCGCCATTAATCAACAATTATCTATTTCTTGTTAATATTCGAGACCGACGGATTCATGGCTGACGCTAATGCGGCCGTCCGTAGCATACAATCACGAGCAGCCATTTCATTTGATTCATCATTACCACTTACATTAGAATCTGTTGGTGTTACACCGCCAGCAGCGCCGTGATTTAATGTAGTATTGCGTGTCGAAATGACCACGCTGGTCGAAGGAGCGCTACCAGCGTTCCCATTCTTTGGTGTCACGTGACTTGAAGTTGAGGCCGACTCGTTTGTATAATTCTCTTTTCGACGCCATGTTGCTCCAGATGGAGGCTTCAAATCACTGCACTTTGGGGTAATACTGCTTGCTGCTGGAGCACTGGAACCGGAAAGCACACTCTCCTTCGAACGCCATGGCAAACTACCTGTGGGACTAGCTGATGAAGGTGTAGAATAGGAAGGCCGCCGCGATGAATTTGGACGATTGTTTGAATGATTCGATGGTACTTGACTATAGGAGTTAGGACTATGACTAACACCCTTACTATGGTTTGGTAGAGTACCTTCACTACGACTTGCTGAAAATGGTTTGTTGGCCGGATTGCTCACTGATCTAGCCCTCCAATCCTTAGCTGGGCTTTCGTCCAGGGGTGGTCTCCCGGTATCCCTCGTAATCGGAATTTCACATTTTCTCAATACGTCCCTACTAGCGTGGAACCTTTTACACAGTTCTCCAAACCTGCAGGAGCCGTTAACTGTGAAGTTGTAGCAGCAAATCACAGGCATTTTGAAGATAGTAGACCATAACGGGACGTATAAATATGATGGGGAGGTTGAATCTGTTGACCTGATAGATTTCATCAAGATGAGACGCCTCTGTGTGAAGCATGGCAGAATTGGCATATGAGGTTTGTGGGTGACACTTCCGATTTTGTGACCGTTTTTACATGTGAATGGAGATTTATCTATTAAAAATGACGTATCGTAGATGAGGAAGTTAGGGTCACGAAGCGATGAAAATACCTGGGTCCCTGGGATGAGGTTGAGCACTCATAACAACCTGATGACAAGCTGGTTCGGTAATTACTGCCAGTGGACCAAAGTCAGTCTCCTGGACTATGACAACTGGGTCTTCTGGTCTATGGGTTCCAATGACAGTTTCTATCGGGAGATAATGTACCTGTGAGCAACCACTATAGGAGGAGATTCATTTGACAGGTTGTCAGGCATATTTAGGTCATTCAAATTAGCGCAAAAGTCCTTCTCGTATGTCCAAACTCTCATCGTTTTGGCCGAAGGGTCAAATGTCGACGCGCTGACCTACCGCACATGCTACAAAGCACATCAAATGTATCGTCGTTGATGTTGATCAAATCCCAATTTCCAGGCATGGATGGTCGATGGGCCTTCGCCTCGTCTGCACATTGCGACTCTGTCTCACTGTCAGACAGGGTCAATGTTACAACGGACTCTTGGTCGCTCATAGTAACCTAGCAGGGTCCGTTGTTGCTGTTCTGATTATGTGATGTATTCGTCTAGATCGGCGCTGACAATCGCAGTTGATGATGCATGGATATATTCACCAAAGCGGTTGATCCAGATCAATTCGTAAGATGCAGGAAGACACTCCGTCTCGGATAAGTGGTATCGAGAGGGGGTGTACGATCTAGTCACTGTATAGAAGAAAGGACTATCTCGTAGACTGATAGCTTAAGTTACGCGCCACTAAAGGGACTCTCCTGTGCATATAATTGATACCTTCTCCAATCTCTCTTCCTATCATTGCATACAACATGATCACTCATACACATCATGTTGCGCTATAGGTATGCTCTCACTAACAAA
>QEAN01000119.1:28728-53142 GCA_006535955.1 Synchytrium endobioticum | reverse complement strand
CCCGTGCTGATAGAAAGCGCTGGGCTCCGACCCCTAACGAGGACGGTCAACCGCCTATAAGCCATGTTTCGTTGCATCTGAGCAATCGAAAGTATCTTTCACGTCCATAAGGCGACCATCACATGAAAGTACTTGCCTCTGTAGCATAGTGGTTATTGTATTCCGCTTGTAACGGAAGGGTCGGCGGTTCAACTCCGCCCAGAGGCACCAGTGACATACTTTTGGCCGACATTCTGATTCGCAACCCAATGGGTGATACGTTTCATAATAACCTCAAGGGACTACACCGTTAGGCCATTACCTCCAAAGCACAGTGATCATTGTACGCCGCTCGCAGCGGATAGAGGCAACCGTGGCTGCTTGCATAATGCCTCCCAAGGGTCGCCACCCGGGTCTATTTTTATCCGCATGACTGACCTGAGAATTTTGATGCGTTTCAAATCTCGGCCGAGGTTTGAATGACAAAAACTAGTGTGGAGCTAAATCAATTATGCTGACATATATATAAGTATACGTTTATATTTGGGATTCTGGGGATTTTGTCACGTACGTAGAAAAGGTCTATAGCCATGAGCGGTGTTGAGAACACGTGTGTACTAATCTCTATGAGCCAGAGGCCATATCCGCTGTTTAGAAGTACAGATGATATAGACTACTCATCGAACGCATACAGATGTGTAGGCATACCAAATGGGCGTTTGGTGAAGTGGATTAACACGTTGGACTCCGATGCAGGACATCTAAAGATCGCCGGTTCGAATCCGGCAACGCTCGGCCTTTGATTTAGAGGTTATGGTTCTCAATTCTGCCACTCAAGATGAAGCGCACCTATTGTGACTTTTATGACCATGTCCAATTGTATTGGAGGATGTATAAGGTAACATTCGTTAGCTGTAAATACTATGACTTAGTAGACCTCAATTAAATTAGATACGTATGACAAAGTTTGTTTGTGTGACATTTGCTTTTATATGGGAGAATGATGAAGATTAGAAAGATAAGCGACTACCCAAAAGGGTAATCTGGGATGCGACTCTGAGTGAGGGCGGCTGAATGCAGATCGCCAACGTTGCCTCTGGGCGGATTCGAACCGCCGACCCTTCCGTTACGAGCGGAATACAATAACCACTATGCTACAGAGGCGTGCGCCATGACGCAGCTGCTATGTCTATTTTATGGACGAAGCATATGTCGTCAAAGACAACTTTGATGTATGATGTTAATAGATGAATATAATGATTGTGACAGAGTTTCAAAACTTGCAGGAAAACGAGCTCGAAACCCTGCCCCTTGAATACCCCTCTGTGAGGGTAATCGCTTCTCATCCCTGCGAGCTTGGCTTGGCGGAGGTAGTGCGGTGGCCTGCTAACTACTCACGAAGTGTTACAAAAAAAGGTAACACGACCGTCACATTCGTGACATATTTTGGATTGCTCGGATGTGGTGGAAGATAGCTTATGCGCGGTTGAGACCTGATGTCACAGTTTGCCATGTAGAGAAAAAGCTTTGCCGGCGCTTCTACAAAAGTCTGGATTCAGTCTGCACGACAAGAACATCATGACTAGGTTTCTAATCCAACAAGGGCATATCTAGTCGCTGTGGTTAAGGCGACCGCTGATATGATTTGTCTAGAGGCAAGTTCACGTGAACATTTGACGCGGGACTTCCAATGCTCTGTTTTTCTTAACACACAACCTTTGTAACAAACACAACCAATAAACGTGGTACAAACCATCCATTGCTTCGAATTTTACCGCAGGAGGTGATATCAATTGGCATCCACCGCATGGGTTCAGACGCTGCCGCTGGCGAATTAATCTAATGGTAGCCATGAGTTGACCCCCCAAGCAACGTTAGCTTTTCATCGGCCCATTGTTGTGAGAGCCCCAGCCCCCGCATGCTTATGTCGGCACGCCACATCTGTGTTGGTTCATATATTTTGTGACACATCTTTTGTACACACACATAGATACACGACAGCTGAATATGTCAGGTGCTTCTCTGCGTTGATGTAACAGAGAAGGCTTAAAGAAACAAGTCCAATGAGGGAAGCGATATCAAGAACAAGTACTTAGCAGTAGGAACCCTGCTTGATGTTGGATGGCTGTATAATTTGATGATTATTGGACTATGATTTAACAATTTAATACTATTCTGTTTTTACAAGTGTGGAAGTGACAGCTACTATATATACCACTGGAGTTCACACGTCTCACGCAAGGGGATACCTCGCGTGTGACATAAGCAGGTCACCGGTTCGCATCCCAGGTGCCACCTAGCTTACTCTTCTTCATCGCACGTCAGTTAAGGGGATCCTTTCTGGGTTGTATGAAAAGCTGCAAGGGTTTGTTTACTTTGTCCACAACAGTCAAAACTCGTAAATACTGCGTCAATACTGCGTATTATGTATATCTATACCTATTATCACAACTGACACATTCTGCAGTGTTTGACACACGTTAGTCGTGACAAAAACGTCACTTTGGTGGCAGTGGTGGTACTGATACTTGAAGTGCTATCCGACTAATTGAGTTTACCGACGTGAGTCGACAAAGTATGGCCAGCACACCTACATGCCCACGTTGAACACATGTGAAGGGGATACCATATGAGGTGATGTGGATTAACACGTTGGACTCCGACACAGGACGTCTGAAGTCGCCGATTCGAATACGGCAACGTTCGACTTCTGGGTGGAATCCTTAGCGGATCCGAATCCTAGCTACAGTTTTCGACCAGATCCAATGCACGATTCTTTTGTCTTTCGCGGAAGGAAATGCAAGGGTTACCATTCTCGAAAGTGTGAGCACCGCCACGTGTGCCAAATGGCTCTGAAAACCTTACGCTGACAACCATCATTCAAATGTTGTTGCTATCACAGTCACGACCGCGTGTTTTCTGATTACTGTTGAGTCAATCATTCATTCAGTTTAGGTACCCAAAACTCAAGATGTAGGCAATGTAAGTGCCGGAGGGGGTCTCTTGGCTGGTATGTGGAGTTGTCTGGCGTCGACATCAGGGAAGGTGGATAGTAAATGTAGCAGTGTCTGTGCCGAGACCCGAGGCCCTACACCTTGCTTCGATGGGTATGTAGGTATGTTGTGCAGTGTGTCATCCATATGTAGCGGCGGCATTGTGGATGGATGGATGGCAGAAGCGTACCAGCAGAGTTTGGATCGAGGTTGGTGGTTTCACTGTATGCTTGCAGCCAAGAGAGAAGCATTGCATATATCTACATTCGCATACACGGCCACCGCCACAGCCACATTAACTAATGTCACCGTATGCTGGCAGGTTATGGCAACTGGCAGTTTCTACATGCGTTTGTGAGAATCAAAACGCGGCCTCGGACTCCAATCCATTTCACTTTGATGCTGTAGAGGCAGTGCAGTTGTTCTACTACCAACTCAACTCCTCAACGGTCGCACTCCAATTGCTGCGGCTACAACTGTTCGAGGCATCAACGCTTTTGACGCTTGGGCCGACAAGCGAGCAATAGAGGGGATAAATATGTTTTCACACAAACTACGTTTGTACAAGAGTCTGTCTCCATTCCTCCAGCAGTTTCTCCTCTCCTGGTTCCATGTCGTATGTATGTTTAGATTCAGGGAATTCGCGTTTCTTGACTTCATCCTTGTACCGTATCAGGGCATCATGAACAACAGGAGCCAGGGAAGCATATGGCTTACAGAATCTATGTTTGGATGATGTGAGCCATGTGGCGGGTGATGACGTGGTGCTTGCCATAGACATGCTCACTTGGGCATGAATCGATGGTAAATACCCAGCATGTCTAGTTGGACTAGAACCTGTCCAGAAGTTCCCGAGCCAGCGCCGATTCCTATGGTAGGAATATTTAGTTGCTGAGTGATTACATTGGCTACAGGCGCGGGTACGGCTTCGAGTACAAGAGCAAAGCATCCAGCGTCTTGTAGCGCCTTTGCATCACTCAGCAGTTCTTTTGCCTATGTCACAATGCTTGGAGTTGGCGATGGATGAAACGATGGACAGTATGACATGGCATGGTTACCTTTGCCAGGGTCTTGCCCTGCACACGATAGCCACCCAAACTGGCGGTTCGTTGCGGGGTCAGTCCTATGTGACCTAGGACGGGGATGCCGACTCTGGTTATGCTTGCAATAGTGGGGGCCATTTCGATGCCGCCTTCCAATTTGACGGCCTCGACTCTTCCTTGGCGCAAGAAGCGGATAGCATTTTGAGTAGCCTGCATGGGCGAGACTTCGTAAGAGCCAAATGGCATGTCACCTATGAGGAAGGTTGATTTGACGGCTCTAGAGACGGCTCTGCAATGGTGTAACATTTCGTCAAGGGAGACTTCATTTGTAGAAGCGTAGCCTAGTGCGACCATTGCCAGAGAGTCGCCTACAAGACAGGTGTCTATGGCGGCGAGCTCTACAGCCAGTCCCGAGGGGTAGTCGTAGGCGGTCATCATTGTAATAGGCTCATTTCGTTTGTACAGGTGGCGAAGGGCCGGGATGGTGACTTTCTTCCGGGCTATGGCAGAAGTGTGTCAGCGTGGACGGATGCGAGTTGGAAGTGACGGGGGAGGGGGCGCACCTTGAGTGGCAGAGGGAGGGCCGGGGGCGTCTACTGGCCTTGATGAGCGGCGGATGTTGGTATACCAAGGATGCGATTTGGGGACGGATGTATGAGAGAGCACGTGCGACGATGACAATGGCCATTGCCGTGGACCACGGCACATTGCTACGGAGCGAGCCAGCGTCGCGAGGAGTGTATTTCTGGCAGGCATATTGCCGCTAGAGGACCAGGAGTGATGTGGTATGCACGTCATGTCAGGTCAGGTCCGGTCAGGTCACCCAGAACATATTGATGCAGGTGGATGGTCGCATGTCCACGATGCACGCAATACAAGCAGGGTATACAGCATGACAGGGCGGCGCACTACTAGTGGGCAGATCCGTCACGGCATGAAATCCCCGCGGCGGGACCTGAATCGTATCGCAGGCGGCGAACATCGTGATGCGACAAACACGCAAGACCGTATACCTACATACATACATACGGACATACGAATATACGAACATACATATATATATAGATGGGATGGACTCTGGAAGCACTGCAGCACCTCCCCTTCTCTCAGAGCGGTTCCAACGAGCAGAAGCACGTCGGCAGGCACGGGGCCCGGCGGCAATGGCGGTAGCATCGGCATCGGCATCGGCCTCAGCAGCACCGTCCACAGGACACCTGTCCGCGCCTCCACCGGCTGAACCAGCTCCAAGTGCAAAGGGCGGGCGCGTCACCAAAGGCGACGAAACAGCCGTGCTGTTAGAACCACGCTACACTCCGTTCCAGCTGGCCGAGTGCAGTGCATTCAGCAAATCGAAACTGTCCCCAAAGCATTGGGCGTCCCTGTCCCCCGTGCAAAAGGCAAAGTACCAAGCCTATACATCGCCATCAGCGGCCATCTTGAATTGCGTTGCGCATAGTGAGAAGCGTATCGATGGGCTGATCAAGGAGGAGAAGAAGAGGGTAAGTGAGGACATTGCTGGAATCAAGGCACGCATGGTCCGTGCCGAGGACACTAGTCTAGTGGGGCCAGCGGCTGCTCGACGGCGGATGCAGAAACGACACCAGGAGGAGACTGAGGCCAAAGTATGTACTCTTTAATGCTGTCCTGTCCTTGTGTAGTGGAGTTGTGTCGTGCCATTGTTTTTTATTGGGTGTTGACACGTGCGTGCATCGTAGAACATGGACTTGCAAGCTTTGATTGAAGGACAACGATCGGTAAGTGGGTCGCAGGCCAGTGCCGTTGCGTGTTCCGTGCGAGGGCAGATGGGTCTTACGTAGTGGGCTCGGCCTGCATAGTCGTTTGATGCGATCCGACTCAAGGAGTATCTGCTGTCGAAACAGACGCAGGCGGCAGGACGTCCATTAAACGACAAGGACCGGCGGAGGGTGGAAATGCTGCTGTCCTTGTGATTAACGCGACTGATAGCGCACTTATGGTTCTGCACCCCGCTCCAAGTTCTCTTGGAGAATCAATACACGTGTGCAGTACGGCCGTAACAATAATGTGGATGCGATTAGCCGATTGTCTGTCACCCGGCGCAGCGTGTCGCCTGTGCCGTCTTGACATATGACCATGGCACGCACATGCTGCTGCTCCTCCTGCACATGCATGCTATAAGAGATACGGCACTGCACATGCTCATGCTCTCGTGAAGTGACAGTGACATCCATACAAGCCAATACTAGACTAGACTAGACTAGACTAGACTGCGGTTGAGAGCACCTCACTACACACCTTACCTCACCATCAGCCTGCCATGGGACTCCTGTCACTGGGCACTCCTCTGAGATGGAACGACGCCCACCAGTACGCCGACCATGTCAGAAAACATGGCATCATCCAGGCATGTTGCCGTCTGTGCTTCTCGCTCTCTCCCCACTCCCACGCTACATCGAGCTCCCGTGCTACCTTGTGACATTCTCTCCCATAGTTGCTCAACATATGGCAGCGCCTCAAGACCAGACGGAGGGATCATCTGATTTGGGGCGACGAGGTATACCATGCACTTTCGCTACATATAACCCCTCCCAGGCATGCATGCTTGCTTGCTTCCCCAACCTAGGTCGAGTACATTGTCGTAGCACTTGACCATGACCTCAGGAAAGCCAGCGTCTCATTGGCTGGCTATGACGGCTTGTTGAAACTTCAAGCGATGGAAGCATCTGCCATGCTGAAAGGGTATGGTCCTATGCAAGCTCCCGTCATGCTCCATGCAGCCATCTGAACCCCTCCCCCCCTACTCCCACTCCCCGCTCCCACAGCCTAGCATTCAATACCTCGTGGAAACCCGAGTATGGGAAATATATGCTGGAAGGTACACCCTTCCCACCTTGATGCGGACCGCCCTTTCTATTCATATAATCCATGTCAAATAGGTACTCCTGGACTGCCATTTGCTCCCACCCTCGTGGATTTACTCGGTGTAGAAGACAATATGAAGACAAGGTACCGTACCCCCCCCGCTGCATTAGAAATTCTTGTATCTGTACTCATTATCAACTCATGCGTCCCAGGCGACTACTGGCTCAGTCCGTCTTGGGAACCAATAACGCTGTCTTGACTTTGGTCAATTTTCCACGATTGGGTTGTCCAAACTTCTCTCTCCCTCCCGCATCCCCTGCTCCATTCGACGGAAAAGCCAGTCGCAGTCTATTCATACCTGACGATGCCATTAACCCTCATCCTCGATTCAGTACCTTAACTGCAAACATAAGAGAACGTCGTCAGTCAAAGGTTTCCATCAACCTACCCATATACCACGATTCAAATACTCCAAGACCTTTTCTCGAACCACTACCCCCTTCTTTATCATCCTTATCGAATACACAGATAGCCGACGTAGCACTATACTCCTGCTCCGATTCTCATAATGCTGCTAGAGCCGCTCGAGACAAGGTACTACATTTAGATCCATCGCTACCATTACCCTCCCTACCCGATATAATACCAGATGCCAAGCCAGATCATGTGTATCTAGATGCAATGTGCTTTGGAATGGGTTGTTGTTGTCTACAACTCACATTCCAAGCTTGCTCAGTAGAAGAAGCAAGACGACTATACGATCAACTAGCTGTCATCAGCCCAATCATGCTTGCTATCACTGCTGCCTGTCCTATATTCAGAGGTTACCTCACTGACGTGGATTGTAGATGGAACACTATAGCTGCTTCCGTAGACGACCGGACAAAAGAAGAAAGAGGTGTAGAACCCCTCTCAATTGACAAGTATCGCATTGCCAAATCTCGGTATGATTCCATAGACTCTTATCTCTCTCCTGGCCCAAATTATTCTGGTGGCTGCTCTTCCATAGAATTGGATGACGGTGTCAATGGAGATAGGGGAAACGGTTTCTTTCATCCAAAGTATAATGATATACCTCTAGTGTTTGATGAGCAGATACGTAATCAGTTGCTGGAAGGTGGAATGGATGATTTGTTGGCTCAGCATTTTGCCCATTTGTTTATACGTGATCCCTTGGTTGTTTTTAGAGAGTTATTGGACCAAGACGATCACAAATCGTCGGATCATTTTGAGGTATGTTGCTAGTCTCCCTTGATCCCGCCCGCCTTGACCATGCAATTCTCATGTCTAGAACATACAATCAACAAACTGGCAAACAATGAGATTCAAGCCTCCTCCAGTCGGACAAAACATTGGTTGGCGAGTCGAGTTTAGATCCATGGAAGTTCAATTAACAGATTACGAAAATGCTGCCTATGCATTATTTGTTGTATTGTTGACAAGGACTATATTGAGTTTTGATTTGAATTTTTACCTTCCGATATCAAAGGTGGATGACAATTTGCAGCGGGCCCAGAAAAGAAATGCGGCCATGGAGGAAACATTTTGGTTCCGGAAGCATGTCATGGGTATGTGCTCGCTGCCTTTTCGTATTGCCTTCGAACCGGTCACGGGCAAGATGGTAAATTCATTTTGCCCCGTCGGATAGGTAATCCCGATGTGCATCTTCCCATGACTAACGGCACTACGATACCCTCGTCCTCCACCAATGGCCATGTGTCTGACGATTCATATGAAGAAATGACAATGGCGGAGATATTCAATGGCAAGGTATAACCTGCACCACTTTAACAGTTCTTTCGCCTTGGTCAAGTTACGCAAACGTATCACCTTTAGCCAGCATCGGGTTTCGCAGGTCTGATATCGCTAGTGGAAGCCTATCTAGCATCGGCAAAGCTGGACTTCACAACCATCACTGCACTCAACAAGTATGTCGGTCTAGTCCGCGCCAAATCGACAGGCCAATTACCGACAACCGCCACATGGATTCGTCAGTTTATCATGTCACATCCATCATACAATCACGACTCTGTAGTCAATGAGGACATTACATATGACTTGTGTAAAACCGTCCATGAGTTTGCCCATTGTGAAGGACGAGTGCCTGGGCTCAATTGTTGAGTGCCTGAGAGGCACGAGGCTGGGTGTGTTTAGAGTGCAGTAGTCTGTAAATCGTAGCGGTGATAATGGGGTAAACATATTCTACGCATATGTGACAAGTAGTGATTAGAGTGCATGACATGATTGACTACATCATAGAATCGCACAACAATGAAGGTCTATTGCATGCAATGTACTAGTGGCTATGCCCCACTTTGTCACTAGCGATTCACTAGACCCCTGTATTAAGGCAGTGTTAGCAACCAAACAACATCATGGGATTGATTCCACTCACGTAGGTCAATTTTCGCGGGTTTTCACGCCGCCTAGAGTCTTTCGACTATTATTTGTACAGGTTGGTGCATGTTAGCATAATCGGATAACGGCATGAAGCATGAGGCCTGAGGCTGTATGTGCACTCTCTTACCTTCTTGACCAGTACGCAACACTGAGTTGCTTGTACTACAGGTGTCCTTAATATATCTTTACATCAAAGCAAATATTGCTTTGTATCGACCGAGAAGGTAAGAGAAATGATTCACTGTTCTACGCTCAGATATAATAATAATAACTAAATACTATCCAATCCTGTAGCTGACTTTCATTCTCTAAAGTTATTTTTAGTATACTAGTAAAAAAGTAAACACATACCTAGCTGTGCATCAGGGCAAAATGAGGTTGCGCGAGATGGCCAACCAGCCCCTTCATCCTCGTAGAAGTACAATGTCTTTTTGTGTGCCGTGCTGACAGGAAACCCCCCTCATGAGACCTGAGGTCTTGACGCTTCTTTCTATCAGGCAATGGGTAATGGGTATTATTACCATAGTTGAAGCTTAACAAAACCCGGCAATACCTGCGATTACACCGAGGTGCATTTTTGGTGACGTCAAGGAAGCATCACTGACTACAAAAGTCTCGCCAGTCTTGGACGAAATGTACCAAAGTCGATCATGGTGGTATCATCATGGCCTTTCTACCAGATAAGGCCCGAGTTCAGAATGCAGGTCCAGATGTCGTGATTGTTCTACTGGAAAGCAGAATGGAGACTAGAATTACGGGTGACCACGCAACGTGCGAGGTTGCACCATCAAGTGCCTTCCGCCGCTTGCACCGGAACAATCATCGGGGGGCCACAGGGAAAATTTGCTATCCAGTGTTGTCACGATGTGACATTTGTGTCATCACGATATGACACTTCTTTCTCATGTGCTTGTCGTGTGTATAAAAGAAGGCGAAGTTGGCTCACTCTCCAAACAAGATTCCAACTTTGCCGAAATACATAACATATTAACAAAGACAATCAAAGGTGAGGAGATAAGCTAGATTATTCATTGTATTGCTTAATTTATTATATTTGCCGAAATACATAACATATTAACAAAGACAATCAAAGTCCTTGCGACAAGTGTGCAGAGACAGGCAGTGCATGTTGGTACTGCTGAGGATCAAGTGGTTGTCGTCGACAAAGGGCATGCTTTGCGTCGTATGCGTCCACACATACTGTAAGTACTCGTATATTATATATATGCGTTAAAAAAGCACTCTGATTTGACACCTATGCTTCCCATGTCGGGATATATACCAAGTTCGAAAGATGAAACCAACGAGGTCCTCTACAACGTGGTTATGCAGTATCGCCCGCTTCCATGCCACTATCAACTCTAGAGTGGTGGATCAAACTACTAGACAAAGAGACGAAACACACCATGAGAAACTCATGCACATGTATACCCAAACATTTAACTTCAATGTCATCATGCGCAATTCCCATTGCGAGATTAGATGGCAGCCAGGTCGCCAGGATCATCTTCAAAATGAGCCTAGGTTGAATTTCTCTAGCGTTAGGCTTCAGTCACCCGATTCCGTTCAGACAACACTCCATTTGCGGCAAGACAAGTCCATATGGCTCAGCATGTACGTATTGTAGTGGTAATCACAGATTAACCTCAGCGATCTCGGTTTATTCATATTCATCATTGCCATCTTCTCCGCGAATGCGCTCCAGGAATGTCGCTGTACAAGCATACCTTGATTGCTCAGACCTCAAGTGTCCATCTTGATTGGATACCAATGGCATATGCATTGTAGATGCGCCTCTGGTGTCCCGTCACAGCCACCTGATGCGCATGTTTCGTCGGAATCAGTAGTAGGGCCCGCGGACATGTTCTAGATGTGCCAGTTTTCTGAGTTTCTGCAGTCACGCACTTTTCCATCACAAGAAAAAAAAAAGAAAAACTTTCATACCTGCTATGCAGCTAAACTCATTCGAACCAGAGACAAGCAGTACGCAGATGTCGTCTCAACCCTGCTCTGCCTCCAGATAGTACATTGGATGACTTTGGTATACTGCTAGCTAGCATCGTTGTGTGTGTCAATGGTGGATGCTGACAAGCTATACGATGCGGCACTACTGGTAACAGTGTGTGGGGATAGCATGAGTGGATGGATGGCGTTGGATGTGCTTTAGGTGTCTTTTCAACTTCTCGTCGTCGCCCGCGACTGTGGATGTGATGTCATGCTTAAAAAACCGGCGGGTTGGACGCGCGTGGAGGTAGCATCTCGATACCAGAATTTATGAGGGCGCTAGATACCGCGATACGTCGAAATTTGAGTCGATATATCGTGGTAAATCGCGACACGGTGCCATAATTGTCACTGTCATGGCACGCACGACGTCTTCATCGAATGTAGTGTGCCTGGAAAGAGTGAGGTAGTTCCACGGCTGATCTGTTATGGTCGATTTCATGTCTTATTGTATCCATGGACACTTGTGATAAGACATGAACATTTAACGCACATGTTCAGTAACTCGACCATCTAGCCTGGTTCGTGGTCATTTAGGCCATTTACGCCGCTTACGTAGCAATGCCGAGTTCAAGAGCCTGCTGTTTGTGCGCACGTGACGATGACTTACACATTCAGGGCGTACAACCACTGCCCGGCCCCAGTCCCTCCTGGCAATACGTGGGAAGGATCTCGCGATGACGACGTCGCGGCAGGCGACTTGGCTGCGCTCGCTCGAATTTCAGACTCGTATCATTGGCGCATTGAAGACTTGGATGCACAGGCATACCATGTATTAACTGTGAGATGACTCAGTATACAATACAAAAAGGGTAACAAAGCCAACATTGACATGGCTACTGATTCTATACCAAAAATAACGGTGATTGAAGAAAGTAGTGATTAGTACACTTGCTGGTGTAAATTTAAAGTTTCTCTCGCCTCTCTCTACCCAATGGGTCAACAATTGCGCAGGTCAGAAAGTTTACATATTGATTCCGGTTGTAATGGAACGTGTCCTCATTGTGAATCAGAAGAGGGAGTTCCAGAAAAACATCATCTTTCCAATGCTTGTTGCTTCCATCTGTAGCCTCGAAACACAAGAACGGGAGTGAATTTACTTACCTCTGGCTATTTACAGTTCCAGCCAGCAGTTTACTTGGTGCTGACATAATCCAATAGGATGCTTTTAGCCGCTGATTCTTCACCAAAGTCCTAAATCGTATGTACTGTTAGAGAGGACATAAAAGCGTATAATCACGGGTGCGGATACATAAACAATTCACCTTGACGACGACACAAGAACATCCAACGACTTTTCTAGCGCTTCCCTCTTTATCAATCTTGCATAGACCCACCCATTCACCCAATTTCTTTGCATCAGCGTACTTGATGAGGTTGATGTTGTGTTCTTTGCATAGAGCTTCCACTAGTTTAACGTATTCTGTCTCCGTGCAGGTTTCAATGAGGACGCAGAGATGTGCTTGTCGTCTATGTTCAGATTGGAAAAAGGTTGGTTGCGGCGTGCAGATTTGGAGGCACTGTGATAATCGGATTATTAGGTCGTCAAAAAGACATTTCACATCAGTGTACATCAGCCCCGTCTTGAAACATTTTTGGTGTCTTAATTCATCTTTCGACAAAATCTGTTGTTACCTCCAATTCGACTTTGAAGCAAACGTACCGATCCAAAGCTTTGACGCATTCTCTCAGCCCACGAGCTAGCCCGTCATGGATTAGAGCCTTCTTCAATACTTCTTGCAGAGCATCTGCAGTTGTTGTATGATTGGATGAGCCAACACATCTGATGGCACAATTGCATTCGATGCAGAAAAGCACACACACCTTCTACGCTCATTGGCCCAGTGGAAGCATCGGCAGCGACCTCGACGACCTCGACGACCTCTTCATTCATTTCTCTGAATGATGTTTTGATTGTGGTCAGATTTGAATGGTGGTCATTACCCAGGGTACGCTTACTCGTCAGCCATTGCAACGATTAAATGTCAGAAAGTAGTCTTGTAAATCTATCATGTTGTTATGTAGTGGGAGTTGATCATGGATGGTCAGGGGGATGACTGCAAGCAAGGCCAACGCATGGCTCATCGCGTCCGAAATGACGGGAAACTGTGCTGTGCGACAAATCAATAGACCAATTGATGCTGTATACGGTGATGATGTCTTGCTTCATCGACTCTTACCTATTCGGATTGTGATGGATGGATGGGATGAATGGGGGGGTTGGATGCTGACTTGAGCAGTCGCGTCAGGCAGTTAGGGGTTTGGATGGATAAAGAGTCACTCTCGCACTCGTCACTTTTCAACGACAGAATTCAAACATACTGCCTAGCAGCCAAAATGGGACCAAAGACCAAAGGTAACTATGAAATCCTGGACATATCACATCCTCGCAAGCTTGGAGTATAGTACAATGCTTTTGCGAATAGCGATAGATTTGTCGTCACAAAACCTCGCCTCCAAACATCACAAACCATTCACCGAAAGGTCATTTACTAACTATACCTCAATGCCCATCTGTCATTACAGAAGTAGCCAAACCAACCCCTGCCACTAAACAGGCATCGGCAGCCAAAAAAGCTGCATTAAAGGGTACCATCAAAAAGGTCCACAAAGTCAGGACCAAAACCCACTTCTACCGCCCAAAAACACTCCGATTGCCCCGCACCCCCAAGTATCCTCGACGATCTGTACCCAGGACCAACGACTTGGATGCATTCCAAGTCCTACGACACCCATTGAACACAGAATCCGCAATGAAGAAGATTGAAGGCAATAATACTCTGGTCTTCATCTGTGATGTTCGAGCCAACAAGAGACAGATCAAAGCCGCTGTAAAGAGGTTATATGAAGTTGATGCTAAGCGAGTCAACACTCTCATCAGGTGTGTGTTCGAAGCGGTGTCTGTCCAGGTAAGGGCTATAGGCAACTGACATAACGTATGTTTGTAGACCTGATGGAACAAAGAAGGCCTACGTCAGACTATCTGCTGATGTTGATGCTTTGGATGTTGCCAACAAGGTACAAGTGAATTGTGTTTTTGCCTTGAAGCGTCATCCGTGCTCACAGGCCTTGTCATAGATTGGATTCATTTGAAGGATGAAATAGTATCACTGCAAACCGTTGAGTGAATTTATTGTACTCTTTGGATTCCTGTAAAGTCAGTAAAGAATAGGTGTCACTGAATACGCACGTCCACATTTTGCTTCGTAGTTCGATGGTTGCGTGTTTGATTATCGCCAGTTCCAAATTTCTGTTCAAAGCGGGTCTACAATTGAAATCTATCAATATCTAATTGCTACTGCAACCTTGCGAAAGACAGCCTAGTAGATAAGGGCCTTTCGGTCCTTGCTCGGCCCACCCCGGGATGTACCACTTTCATCCGCCTTCCGCGTCAAGGCGGTGTTCATGGGCTCTTTCTAACAACTGTTGGGCAAGTTGACAATCTCAGTGCTGAACCTACTGGATATACCATTGTCGGGGTCAGTGAGTATTACAGGTCCAAAAAGTGCCCCTGTTGTCAGGAGTTTGTGGATATGCCGGCTATGCGCCGCTTGTATTGCCGTCATTGCAACAAGTGGTATCACAGAGATGTGATGGCTGCTGAGGTATGTACCTGGTACATGATGAACGGCCGGCCTACCTGATGTCGCCGTCTTTCCTCGATTTGAATAAGGCAATCATCCCACCTGTGGACTGCCTTCTAAGGAAAGGTAATGTCCATTCCAATCTAAAATCAGATGTTGGTTCTGTCGACACTGCAAAACCCAATTTGGGTGGAAACGCTAATACACGTTACAACAAATGCATGGAAGTAGCTACTGAATGATAAACTCTATTTCTTACTTAACTTATTTCTAGAATAATGTCAGGAGCAACCATGGAATAAATTATACAATGAATTGATGATTTAAATAACATCCATCAAGCCACGAGAGTGTAGATCGACAGGATCGTTAGAATCATTATGAAGTAGATGCTAAAAATAGGAGTGATGACATCAACACCACTACCTTGGGATTCTGTAGCTGATGAGCCTGGAGTCCTAGTGGCAAGAGTAGCAGGTCTCATTGTTGCTAGTTTGGCAGGTGCTATTGTTGTAGCATGCTTGGTAGCTGTTGCCATGGTGGTGTGTGTTGCAGTCATTGTAGCTTGGTTGGAATACCTATTTGGTAGCAACATTGGTTAGATCAATCGGGAGAACAAGGTCAAGACACCCGTGGCGTACCATTTCGAGTCACCCATGCAAGTACCAACCGGTAGAATTGTGTAGTTCGCTGCCTTGACAGCCTTCAATACGTTTGGAGCTTCTTGAGATGATGTGTAGTACAGGTCGTGTCTATCAACGATCAAGAGGTTGGCATCCAAGGGAAAAAGAGTTTAAGTGATTATCTTACTCTAAAGAGATGACACCTTGTGCTGGTGGTACTTGTTGACCTTTTCTTTCATTGATGAACTAACGAGAGCAAGGTCTGATAAGTGTCGTTACATTAATGATTACCGAAAGCTTAACTCACTGATGTGATGTTACCGACAATCCACTATAGAGTGCTATGATCAGCCACCCATGTAAGTGATGAGGTAAAAGAAACTTACTTTTTGATCGTAACTTGGATTCTGTTTCAGCCAAAAGCGTCAGACTGATCGTCGATTCAACCACTTGGAATTGCTGCACTTACGCTCAATGCACCATCAGTAACCGGTCCAGAGAGGTAATCGGTGGAGTCGATATTCCATATTACGATCTCAAAGCTAATCGAGATTCAGTTGTTACCAATCAGACTAGAGGATTGAACACCGCAGCTCGATTGTCAGCCAGATGACCTACCCCATTGCAACTAGCACCCCTCTGACTCTAGCATCTTCATCACCAAAGGGTGGTCGCACTATTGGGAAAGAAATGGTTCAAGCTTCAGATACCGTTAGCTCGTCGTGGTCAGCTACGGAATATGAATACTTGCTGTATCTCGGCTTGACACCGGTCACATATGACACAGCCTTGACACACTAATTTTTTCAGTATAAAAAGTATTGTAAGAATCTGGTCAGTCGAATATCATCGGAGATCCTTGCCCATTCCATTTCGGCAATGATTTCGTCGTTGGAGATAGATGTGAGATATGGATGAGACCAGCTATTCATTGTTTAGGGTTAGTATCGCCATCGCCAGATCTTCACTTGGTTCACTTACGTATGACAAGCAATTTGATGACCGAGCTGGTAAGTCTTGAGCAACAGATCAGGACCTCAAGGTTCAAGATTTTTTAGTAAAATATGTCGCGATTCATCTATAAAGTGAATATGGAAACTTACGTTCGATTATCCGGGACCCTACTACGAAGAAAGTCACTTTCTCTTTCGCTGCAGTCAAATTGGAAAGCACTCCCTCAGTATATTGCGAGGGACCGTCATCGTACCTATATTGGTGGGAATTGATAAGCTGTTTCGACCATGTCGATCGTATCTACATACGAGATTGCCCAGTCGGTTGGTTTTTTACAAGCTAAAATGTCTGGATTTGCGTATATGGGAGCGGCTGTTCCAGTTTTGTTGCCTGTATGGTTGAGAAGGGGTATGAGCTTGGATCTCCACTATTGGCTCGTTGGCATCCTCATCAACTTTGGTTCTGACAATAGGGATGACCTGGCACTCAGCCATGAATCACAACAAATTTGCGTCAACCACTGTATCCACCATCATGCCTAATACATGCTCATCTCTTGAACTATCAAATCAACCAAGCAACACTTACTAGTCTGAGGGAGTACCGGAACTCCAGCCAAGTTATATTTGCTAAACCATGGTTGGTTGACAGGAGGTAGCACATCAAGTGGAGGGACAGGAAGCCCGTCGATAGAAGTCAATGGAACTGTTACACCATCCCAAAGGGCTTCAATTCTAGTGATGGTGACACTGGCGGTTGCTAATAGCATGATCTTGATCATTTGATTCATTGTGGATAATCGCTTTCTTGGTTTGAAAGAAGTGGTATATGGTATATATATATGGTGCTACTCTTGCCGGGTGGTATATGGGTATTTTTTGTTTTTCGATTGTTAGTGTCTGATCACAAACGTAGAAGCTTTTATGTATTGTGGAGGAACCAGGAACGCGTCGACGATTGTAAGAACGCATAATGGCGGAGGAAATGGGACAGTGTGGAGTAAAGTCGTGTATTACGGTTAAAACTGTCTATGGAAGATGTGGTTTCGGCCTGGAACGATATTATACGCCCTCCACTTTTATAAAAATATATTTTCGACGTTTCAACTTAGAGCAAATATTCACGTTGATCCTCGCGTCTTGTTCGGCTTCATCCTGGCCCTTTGAAGGGTCTACGACTCT
Source organism: Synchytrium endobioticum (assembly GCA_006535955.1). Classification (NCBI taxonomy): domain Eukaryota; kingdom Fungi; phylum Chytridiomycota; class Chytridiomycetes; order Synchytriales; family Synchytriaceae; genus Synchytrium; species Synchytrium endobioticum. Next base: position 35,540 of record QEAN01000119.1, on the reverse strand, counting down.
ATTGACGGGGAGACGTGAATCATGGTGGGGGTCTGGTTGTCAAAACATCGTGACCCCTAGGAAGCACCGCCGCAATCAATCTTTCAGCAAAACAAAACCAGTATTCAGTATTCAGAATTACAATATGAGACAAGACATAATATTTTCAACTGCCGCTGTCGTTTGCGCTGGCGTGGGAGTTTATCTATGGACAACATTGAAGAAGAACAAGATACCAGGACCAACCGGGCTACCATTCGTTGGTGCACTTTATGAGATGCTTCCTTATGCAAGAGAAGGAAGGTCCGTTTAGATGTTGAGGGGATGTTCATTTCTACTCCATTATTTCTGTCAAAACGAGGGAGGATTGGTTCTGATCAGAGTCTTCAATCCATCCAAACACAATAGACTACATGAATTCTTTCATGAGATGGTCAAGAAATATGGTCCAATCTTCAATTTACCACTTCCAGGTGGTCAAGAAATGGTTGTCATTGCTGATGCTAAAATAGCTCGTGCCCTTTTATTCAATCGTGTGAATGGTCGAGTAGAAAAGAGTGACGAATTTCAGAAACACACGTAAGAATATCATCCATTTCCTCATTTTGATATTGAAACGGTTTAATTTTCCGTCTTGTTAGTGTGCTGAAACAGGGAATGATTGCTTTATTTGGGGATCAGCACAAGGTTCATCGAAAGCACCTAGTCAACGCTTTCATTCCTACTCAGTTGAATCAAACCGTTGAAGCATCATGTCATTATGCCTCGCAGTTGATGGATCTATGGAAGGCTCAGTCTCCAGATGGACATCCCATCACGGTCGATATCTACAAGTATGCATGACGTGTCCAGCAGTGACGTAGAAGCCGGAGCTAACTACCGATTGCATGATAGATGTATGATGGCAATGACCACTGACGTACTCGGTCGTATTCTGTTCTCCTACGAATTCAAGGCACTCGATCGCCTTTCCGAGATAGGCGACCGCAGCACCTTCGAGGCAGCAATGGACATGCTAACCATTGCCCCCGCCAAAGTACGTCGAAGTTTGACATTAAAGGCATGTATGCTCAGAGTGAACCGCCCCTTGTAGAGAGCTGGTAAGCCAGAATTCCTTTGGCATTACTTTGGAGTATCGCAAGATCAAGTCAAGGAAGCGTTAAAACCTGTATACGATCTTTTGGGAGACGTCATCAACGAGAAGAGGGCTGTGGTTCAGCAAAATGGTGGAAAGCGTCAAGGCCAAGCTCGTGATCTGGTTGATTTACTCTTGGAGTCAGATCCAGAGACTGGAAAGGATGTAGGAGGTTTCTCCAATCGGATCATGACGTGGCACGATGCTGACTGGGATTCCCCTCATTCTTAGAAATTCTCGACTAGGGAGATTGTTGACGAAGCCGCTACCTTTGTACGTGTTTGATTCGGCAAATGAAACCGGTAGCAAACTTAACCCCCATGCCAAAACATAGTATATTGGTGGTCAGTACCAACGTCCTGATCTATTACGGATTCATAATACACATTTCATGCTCACGGTGTATCTTTACAATCGCAGGGCACGATACAACCGCATCAACTCTTACTTGGACGTTCTACGAACTCGTTCAACGACCGGATGTCATTGCCCAGCTCCAAGAAGAAATTGACAACATGCTTGCGACGGGCTCTCCACTGGACAACATATTCATATCCCATTTCAAGTACTTGGATTACGTCTTTTCGGAAATACTGCGACTACATCCACCGACTGTCATGACAAACTGGAGAAAGGCAATGACTGATCTCGAAGACGTCAGGGGTTACCGTATTACAGCTGGTACCCGTATTATGATTGCTATCCGAGAAATTCAACGATCCCCTGAATACTGGCCTGATGCTGAAGATTTCAAGCCTGAACGGTGGGCTAACCTTAAGCCTGGTAACGAATACCTGCCCTTTAGTGATGGAGAATACAAATGTAAGGCGTTGCTGTGCGCATATGTTGGATGTAACGGCGGTCACGACGGAGGCAGTGTTGACAGACTTTTGATTCCACATAGGCATTGGTCATAAAATGGCTACGATGGAAGTCAAGGCCACTCTGGTTGCTATTCTGTCCAAGTACACGCCTCGTTTCGTTCCAAATCAAAATTCTCGTGGCATCTACGCTGCGACATTAGCTTTGAAGAATGGTTATAAGGTTGAGTTGGTTGAGAGACGATCACGTTCTTGATGACACGTCTACGAATAACGGGTCCATGCGTATACTTTTTCCATTGTGTACTTTGAATTAATAACATATAACCTTCTGCATTTTGTCTCTCGCCTGATCACCCGCCTGCCCGCCTGCCCGCCTGCCCGCCTGCCACTCCACTCCACTCCACTCCGGTCTACAGGTCTCGCCAAAATTCGCCATGGATTTCAGCAGCACTGGTGCCGCGGCCCATACTCCACTATGCGTCGAATGATATGGTTATGCAATGGTGTGGACAGGACGTGCTGAATAGACTTACTACATATAGGAAATGAGTACATTAACGGGAGTTCGGAACTCTGGTGAATATGTTGCGCTGGATGCCAGGATGTCTGACGAAGTCGCACCGGAAGTTGACCAGACCAATGAGGACGGAAACAACCTTGTAGAGCGGGGAAATCATCACATTAAGAATGAGCTGACGTTGTATACTATGGTCAAATTGAATGCATGTAAGTACTTTGCAGGCCAATCATCGACATTTGATGTTGATTGCGTGATTGTCGTTTTCGCTTTTTGCTAACAGGAGACTACCGTTTACAAAGTTCATTTTGGCTACCACTTTAGCAACTTTCTGGTTGGTATGTGATACTGGAGATATGATCGCATCCGTGTGTGGAGGTGGAAAAGCTTACATCTTGATGAACGTGTAGGTACTGTAATAGTGCCTGAACAGATAGTGCAAATTGTCGGAAACGACGCCAAGGGAACGGGACTGTCTACAGTGACGCTCGTCTCTGGTATCTTCAACCTATTTGTCGCAGTTGTTTTCGGGGCTTTGAACGATAGAAGCACTTCCGTCTATGGTAGAAGACGACCGTCTATAGTGGCAGGCACCTTGATGCTGTGTATTTCCCTCTTCTTTTTATGGGGAGACCATTCTTTAGCCTTCTACACCATCGCATACGTGTTTCTTACGTTTTCTATAATTGTTGCAACAACGCCATATCAAGCACTCATATCGGATGTCACTCATGGCACAAAAAATCAAGGAATGATTTCATCCTTGATGGGAGCCGCAACCATCGTGGGGTATCTGTTTGGTGCAATAGTTGGAACTTTTTACGATCGACTCGGCACCACAACAACTTATGTCATAATATCACTAGTAGTATGTACATGCTGCATGATAACGTGTTCATCGGTAACGGAGAAGCCTGTTTCCAAGGTGGTTCATCAACCCATTATATGGAGGACGTTTCTACATGAACTTTTACAGCCATTGTTAATGCATCATAATTTTCGAAGGGTGGTCTTACAACGGTTTATATGCTACATGGGGAGTACGACGATCCAGTCATTCCTTCAATACGCCTTGGCGGACTGTATAGTGTTGCCAGCAGGTTTGACACCACAGACAGCGGTGTCGGTAGCTCTTATACCTCTTTTAGCGCTCGCACCAATCAGTGCGCTCCTGATGCCGAAGCGGAAGAGGAAACCGGTGGTTTATTTCTCGTTAGTAATGTTTTCGCTGACTTGTCTAATTATGTTGACGACCCCTCCATTCTGGGTGGTGCTGTTCGGGAGGTAAGGAAACTTGTTTCCATTTAGTGCGGAATTATGAGGAAACACGTTTATGTTGATGTTTATAGTGGAGTATTTGGGATTGGCTTTGGTCTCTTCCTGAGTGTTGAAGCAGCTATGTAAGTCACAAGTCGTCATTTTGATTATCAGCCTCAGAACGTTACTAATATTTCAATATTCCAATAATAAGGGCACTGGACACTCTTCCTAGTAGCTCAGATGCTGGTAGAGATCTCAGTTTATGGCACAGCAGCTCAATTCTTCCGTCTATCATTGGTGTGCCGATAGCGGGTGGCATAAGAGATTTTTTTCAATCTGTAGGAGATGCAAATGGAATCAAATGTCTAGGATATAGGATGATTTACAGTTTTGCTATTGTCTATTTCATGCTGGGAGGATGGATCACCTCGGGCATAACAGCATTTGAATAGAGCAACAAATATACACAGTATTCAGTGTATACATATATATACTGTACCATGTATATACTTGATGCCGACTAGACGTGCCGAGGACGCATGTGCACACTCGGCGGCATCGTTCACGAGCGACGAGACAGCCCGAGTGAGGCACGGCACGGCACGAATGGAGGTGGAGGAAGCCGGGCTCTATTCGGCGGTAGGCAGCGCCCCAGTCGGCCAGTCCAGTCAGTCCAGTCGGAAGAGAAGTCGAATCGACGCCCTGGAACAGAAGCTGGACAAGATCCATGTCTCCAAGGGAAAAGAGCCCTTAATCTCCTGCAGAGGCAGCAGCAAGTACCGGAGAAGAATGCCCGCCACCGCGGCCGGTCCGCCAACGTTACGATTAAAGCCCCCAATCATTCCGGACGACGATCCGCTCTATGACAGCGACCTCGACCTCGAGGTCGAGTCGCCATCATCATCAACCACTGCCGACGATGACGACGGGTCAAGTAAACGAAGAAGGAGGCTTGGCTGCTACTCGTATTCCTCCCAGCCACCAGTAGCTGCTGCAGGCCCGGAAAGCAACATCATCGTACATGGAAGCAGGGGGTCATTTGCACCGCCAGATGTCGTTATCGATCTTACCGCTCCAAATCCAATACCCATATCCAGTACGTCAGGGCCCATTCCTTCATCTTCTGATACACCAATTTTGCATCAGCAGCAAATTAGACGCAGTCCGCGTCAATCTAATAAGCCATCACTGCGATTCTCGTCATCGTCATGTCGAAACAGCGGCAGCAGTAGCAGCCACTCCGAGTTGGAAAATGATGACGACCTGCTGATACAAGGAAGGGCTCTAGGGCCACGAGCAAGCAGCAACACCAGGCATCAAAATGGCAGTACGCGGGGCTCCCCAGCTCCCCACTCCATGGCAGCATCGAACAGTATCAGATCGCCAAACGGTCCGACCACGTCGTCGAAAAGATTTGCCCATTAACGCAGCCTTTGAAACCATGCACATTGACGACCGCGACGACTTGAGTGCGACCATCGCAGAACCTACAAGGCAAGAAATTTCTGATGCGCAAATTGCTCATCAGTTACAGGAACAGGAGTACGCGGCCTGGCAACCGTTGGACCCCGTGAGCGTCGTTCTGATTCGAGATCTCGGGGGCGTGGCAAGTCACACTATTCACTATAGGGGGAGTTTGAGGCCTCTGCACGGCTAATGTTGCTTCAACAAGGACCGCGAATGCCGTGCCAGCACGGAATGAATACGCGCAGCAGCCTGGTAACATCGTCATCCGCTGGTAGCGTCGTCATTAATAGTAGGCCCAATAACCATCGACAACGTCAATCACGACTTGTACAGACCCGTCTAATCCACAGGACGCCTGGAGCTGCGCAGAATCGTAATCTTTATCATCAACACGATGATGGATTCGACAATCAGGATTATAACTTGTTGCTTGGTGACATGATGGGTCGATATGGAGTAGCTGCACATCCAGGCAATTATGCTGAAATCGACGACGACTATGAATCACTGATTCGATTGTCTGAACGGATTGGCGATGTGAAGAGCAAAGGGACGCCTAAACATATACTACAGCAGCTTCCAACTCGCAGATACAAGGCGGGCAGTTCGAAGGGCGATGATTCTAAATGCTCTGTGTGTTTGACTGAATACGATGTAAGTTGCAGGCTTGATACGATTGGTGTTCCCGTTAATGATGGGGGTTACCGAACACACGAGGTCAATGACTTAGGCTGGCGAAGAAATCAAGACATTACCATGTGGACATCAATATCACGTGGAATGTGTAGATTCTTGGTTGTCGAAAAACGGAGCATGTCCAGTGTATGTACCTACGTTATTACGTAACGGGGGTATACCTTTATCCAAGTTGTTAAAAATTGCACTCTACACAACCACGTAGTTGTCGGTTGAATGTGCAAGAAGCTGTTGCGGATAAGAGTATATGGACATAGCTAGCCAGAAACGACAGGGCCGCCGTACACTTGTACACACCCCTGTATATAAACATTATACGTCGATCAGTAATTGCCTTTTTGAACAGCCACTTTATTTCATAATTAGGATTTTGTGCAAAATATAATATCTGCACCGTGATGGCAGAGTATGAATGCATAACCAAGATTGTTGGACTCGCGACGCTAGGCCCGTTTACGTTTCGCACCTACACCGTGGTCGACACATCCATCCCCGTCGCCATCATCATGGTCATCATCATCGTCTCGTTTCGGATGTGCAGCAACAGGACCAGGCCATGTGACTACACCCCCATTGGCGGGCACATCCTGGTCCGAATCCTCCAACTCCTCCTCCCACCTCGGCGCAGGCGGAGCCGCAGGCACGCATCTGGGGACGTACCGCGCCACATGATCCTTGACGGTGGCGACATTCGCGGCCAAATCGGCACGACTGTTCGAATCAAGCACAAGCACCACATCGCGCTTGTACGCCTCGAGCGCCTCGTCGTGCACCACATTCATGATCTCGGAAGTCACGTTCTCGTCGATCTTGTGCTTCGGATACTGCCTGTAACAGACAAACACAGCCAAAAAAAAATGGCGTCAGCGAATACACGGTATGTAGTATACATGCCATTCGGGGGGCAACATACCTCTCGGCGAGGCGGTCGTAC
>QEAN01000119.1:14531-25381 GCA_006535955.1 Synchytrium endobioticum | reverse complement strand
GCTATGTAAGTCACAAGTCGTCATTTTGATTATCAGCCTCAGAACGTTACTAATATTTCAATATTCCAATAATAAGGGCACTGGACACTCTTCCTAGTAGCTCAGATGCTGGTAGAGATCTCAGTTTATGGCACAGCAGCTCAATTCTTCCGTCTATCATTGGTGTGCCGATAGCGGGTGGCATAAGAGATTTTTTTCAATCTGTAGGAGATGCAAATGGAATCAAATGTCTAGGATATAGGATGATTTACAGTTTTGCTATTGTCTATTTCATGCTGGGAGGATGGATCACCTCGGGCATAACAGCATTTGAATAGAGCAACAAATATACACAGTATTCAGTGTATACATATATATACTGTACCATGTATATACTTGATGCCGACTAGACGTGCCGAGGACGCATGTGCACACTCGGCGGCATCGTTCACGAGCGACGAGACAGCCCGAGTGAGGCACGGCACGGCACGAATGGAGGTGGAGGAAGCCGGGCTCTATTCGGCGGTAGGCAGCGCCCCAGTCGGCCAGTCCAGTCAGTCCAGTCGGAAGAGAAGTCGAATCGACGCCCTGGAACAGAAGCTGGACAAGATCCATGTCTCCAAGGGAAAAGAGCCCTTAATCTCCTGCAGAGGCAGCAGCAAGTACCGGAGAAGAATGCCCGCCACCGCGGCCGGTCCGCCAACGTTACGATTAAAGCCCCCAATCATTCCGGACGACGATCCGCTCTATGACAGCGACCTCGACCTCGAGGTCGAGTCGCCATCATCATCAACCACTGCCGACGATGACGACGGGTCAAGTAAACGAAGAAGGAGGCTTGGCTGCTACTCGTATTCCTCCCAGCCACCAGTAGCTGCTGCAGGCCCGGAAAGCAACATCATCGTACATGGAAGCAGGGGGTCATTTGCACCGCCAGATGTCGTTATCGATCTTACCGCTCCAAATCCAATACCCATATCCAGTACGTCAGGGCCCATTCCTTCATCTTCTGATACACCAATTTTGCATCAGCAGCAAATTAGACGCAGTCCGCGTCAATCTAATAAGCCATCACTGCGATTCTCGTCATCGTCATGTCGAAACAGCGGCAGCAGTAGCAGCCACTCCGAGTTGGAAAATGATGACGACCTGCTGATACAAGGAAGGGCTCTAGGGCCACGAGCAAGCAGCAACACCAGGCATCAAAATGGCAGTACGCGGGGCTCCCCAGCTCCCCACTCCATGGCAGCATCCAGAACAGTATCAGATCGCCAAACGGTCCGACCACGTCGTCGAAAAGATTTGCCCATTAACGCAGCCTTTGAAACCATGCACATTGACGACCGCGACGACTTGAGTGCGACCATCGCAGAACCTACAAGGCAAGAAATTTCTGATGCGCAAATTGCTCATCAGTTACAGGAACAGGAGTACGCGGCCTGGCAACCGTTGGACCCCGTGAGCGTCGTTCTGATTCGAGATCTCGGGGGCGTGGCAAGTCACACTATTCACTATAGGGGGAGTTTGAGGCCTCTGCACGGCTAATGTTGCTTCAACAAGGACCGCGAATGCCGTGCCAGCACGGAATGAATACGCGCAGCAGCCTGGTAACATCGTCATCCGCTGGTAGCGTCGTCATTAATAGTAGGCCCAATAACCATCGACAACGTCAATCACGACTTGTACAGACCCGTCTAATCCACAGGACGCCTGGAGCTGCGCAGAATCGTAATCTTTATCATCAACACGATGATGGATTCGACAATCAGGATTATAACTTGTTGCTTGGTGACATGATGGGTCGATATGGAGTAGCTGCACATCCAGGCAATTATGCTGAAATCGACGACGACTATGAATCACTGATTCGATTGTCTGAACGGATTGGCGATGTGAAGAGCAAAGGGACGCCTAAACATATACTACAGCAGCTTCCAACTCGCAGATACAAGGCGGGCAGTTCGAAGGGCGATGATTCTAAATGCTCTGTGTGTTTGACTGAATACGATGTAAGTTGCAGGCTTGATACGATTGGTGTTCCCGTTAATGATGGGGGTTACCGAACACACGAGGTCAATGACTTAGGCTGGCGAAGAAATCAAGACATTACCATGTGGACATCAATATCACGTGGAATGTGTAGATTCTTGGTTGTCGAAAAACGGAGCATGTCCAGTGTATGTACCTACGTTATTACGTAACGGGGGTATACCTTTATCCAAGTTGTTAAAAATTGCACTCTACACAACCACGTAGTTGTCGGTTGAATGTGCAAGAAGCTGTTGCGGATAAGAGTATATGGACATAGCTAGCCAGAAACGACAGGGCCGCCGTACACTTGTACACACCCCTGTATATAAACATTATACGTCGATCAGTAATTGCCTTTTTGAACAGCCACTTTATTTCATAATTAGGATTTTGTGCAAAATATAATATCTGCACCGTGATGGCAGAGTATGAATGCATAACCAAGATTGTTGGACTCGCGACGCTAGGCCCGTTTACGTTTCGCACCTACACCGTGGTCGACACATCCATCCCCGTCGCCATCATCATGGTCATCATCATCGTCTCGTTTCGGATGTGCAGCAACAGGACCAGGCCATGTGACTACACCCCCATTGGCGGGCACATCCTGGTCCGAATCCTCCAACTCCTCCTCCCACCTCGGCGCAGGCGGAGCCGCAGGCACGCATCTGGGGACGTACCGCGCCACATGATCCTTGACGGTGGCGACATTCGCGGCCAAATCGGCACGACTGTTCGAATCAAGCACAAGCACCACATCGCGCTTGTACGCCTCGAGCGCCTCGTCGTGCACCACATTCATGATCTCGGAAGTCACGTTCTCGTCGATCTTGTGCTTCGGATACTGCCTGTAACAGACAAACACAGCCAAAAAAAAATGGCGTCAGCGAATACACGGTATGTAGTATACATGCCATTCGGGGGGCAACATACCTCTCGGCGAGGCGGTCGTACAGCACGGCGGTCGTGGTCCTGAGCACGACCACGAGATCGAACCACCGCTCCGGGAAAAAGTCGCAGCCGTGGTAGTCGACGACGATGGCGCCGGGCTGCATGTCGGGCTCGAGGGCGTCGAGGAGGGCGTCCTCGTCGAGGATGTACGAGAGCCATTTCGCGTCGTACCCGACGTGCCACGCGTGCGCGGCAACCAGGTGGGAGATGTTCTTGTGGATGTACGGTGGCCCCAGCGCGGCGGTGAGCGACGCCGCCAGCGTGGTCTTGCCCGTGCCTGGCGTGCCGGTGACTAGGATGTTGGGGCGGACACGCACGACGGCGGGGCCCGGCGGGTGCATGGCTAGGCTTCCTTATCCCCTGTTCCTCGTCTAGCGGTTAGCTGTAGCTTTGTCCACGGCCTGGGCGGCGGCGGGCCCGGACGCAAGTTAGTGTGCAGCGGATACATGGCGCTGCAGCGAAAGCGGCTTTGTACTCACTGGGATGGACTTGTGCACTGTGCTGAGCGAGTGTGCTCGTCTTTTTTTTTCTTGCGAGGAATGCGAGGACTCCCCCAAGCGCACCACCTATACACCTCCCTCTGCACGGTGACATACAGTAGGCAATGCCATTGGCGACCGCGTGGATGGCGACGCGCCCCTGCCCTCACCCTCGCCCTCGCTCCAGCGTGTTTGTTTGCATTCATGGACGCGCGGCGGTCGTGTTTTTTTTTTTTGTTTTTACTTTCTTGTGCGACGAGCATGATACAACCATGTGCTCCGCGTCCAAGTGCATAGGTTGTCTATCGATGTACCAGACGACGCGTATACTGATTCCGAGGATGCCCTTGTCATTCTTTCAACGCAATACGCAATCACATACGCGTGGGACATCAGCATTGGGAAACAGTCAACCATGCAACTGGTAGCCACGTCCGACCCCCCCATCATGTATCATGTATAGCACCAATGGACAAATTAGTTTTCATATCACCAGTAACAGAATGCATTACATGCTCTTGTTGGCGATTTCGGTGAGCAATGTAATGGGCTCTGCATGCTGTATGCTGTAACTGCCGTGGTCCATGATGAAACCGTGTTTGGCCAAACGTACAATGGGCCTTGTCATGCAGACTTGTAAATCCTAGTCTATACATGCGACGACGACGAGACAAACAATACTAAATAAGTGCCCGTTCAAGTCCTCTTACGAGGCTTTCTAGAATTCTTGGCCTTTCTCATCTCCTTGATCTTACGGGCTTTTGCTATCTGGGTCGATGTTTTGAGCTCGCTCTTGACTGGAGCACCACTCTTGGCACTGCCAGCACTATTATCGTGTGACGTCTTCTGCCTTTTCGCCTCTTTGCGGATGGATGAAGCCGACCCAGGAGTAGGTGCCGTGATCTTATTGTGACGAAATCTCCGATTCCCAAATGCCGAGAGCGCTTTCGCACTGGCTGCGCCATTGTCCAGCTCCATCTCTCCTGGTCGTGGTAGAGACATCTTGGTTTTAGCCTGCCAGTCTTCAAACCTGTGGATTGATGGGTGATGGGAAAGTATGGTGGCGAGTGCAATTATGGGCCAATCATTGCTCGCATGGCAATCAAGCTCACGGCAATCCCCCAGCCGTTTTCTCACGTACCTCTTGCTGTTGTATGAAGCGGGTACCAAGGCTCCAGAATCGGTCCGCACCCTCTTCTTGTTATCCGCACCAATCGTGGGCCTCACGAAATTATGCTTTTTGGAATCCCATTGCAGTTTACGGGACGCCTTCATTGTATCTTTATCGTCACCCGTAACCTCGATTACGGCCGCTCGGGCTTGCTCTGCGAACGTGGCCTTGCCGGGCATTGAGTAGCCCCGCTCGGTGTTGGCATCCGCTGGAGCATGCGACATGTAGTATTCAGAGTCACGAGATAGCTTCGCAGTTGCGATCGGGAAGAGTATGGCCTTGGAGTCCTCCTAGTTGTTTTTATGAGTGGTTGATTGCCGAGGCGGTCAAGGCTCGGGAACCTTTGGGATCGCCTACTTTACGTGACCGATATTTTGATAGTGACTGAATCATAGCTAGCCGGGCCGCTTCATGAATATCTACTTCATCGCCTGATTGTTGCCAACAAATCAGCACCAATTCAATCCAATCCAATCCATGCCATGCGACTTACTAAACCACGGATGAAGGCCATGCGTCGTGTTGGCCATCTCTTTGCTTCTCCTGTAAGACTCTGGCGCAGCTACACCTCGTGTCTTGTGGTACATCTTGTATGCATTCATGGCTGCAGTTTTCAGATTCTCCTACATGATGAGACGAGGTTTAAAAACGCTCAGGTGCCAATGTACACAGGAACACAAACTTACGAGATTAATATTGGATGAGATTAATGATTGTGTTTCTTCCAGCAATGGATCCAAGAGGGATCGAGGTATATCTCCCAAGATGATCTCTGAGGTGTAGTCAGGATACTTGCCAGCCATAGCGCTAGCAAATAGGAATGGTCTACTGGTAAACAGCTGCAGATCTAGCAAGTATGGCACCTATCGTATGATCGCCATGATTGGTACGAATGAGTCAAAGGCGGATTCAACAAACCTAGAATCCTACGAGACATACCTCATCAGGCGAGATGAAAGAGTAACTGATACCCTTTCGACCAGCTCGACCAGCTCTGCCCACCCGATGCACGAATATTTTGGGAGCGCATGGAAAGTCATAATTGACTACATTATCTAGCAGCGGCACATCTAATCCACGAGCAGCTACATCCGTGACGATCAAAACTCTCTGCTTCATAGTTTTGAATCTATTCAAGTGGATTTTCCTCGCAGTTTGATCTAATGATCCATATATATACGAGTTGTCTATGCCGGCAGCCGACAGCATTTCGTGTACAAATTCTACATGATGCTTGGTGGATGCGAATACAATGGTTAATTCATCCTTGTCACCGAGTTTTCGTAACAAGTGGATCAGCGCCGCATCCTTTTCCACCGTCTTTGTGGCAAAAAAGAGCATTTGCAGGTCTCGGGATATTCGGGTATCTACATCTAAACGTATCAATGCTGGATTGCTCAATCCTGCCTTGGCAAAGTCCACCAGCATCTTGGGCAGCGTTGCTGAAAAGAGGAGAGTTTGCCGGGTCTCTGGTAATGCGTGTAGTATCTCATGCAGTTGGCTTGCGAAGCCCATCTCGTACAATCTGCATGATTAAAGAAAGCGTGAGCTTGATACTGGGCACACATTGATGGGAAAAAAAGACACTCACCGATCCGCTTCATCAAAGACGACATACTCGACAGTCTTTAGATTTGACTTCATCTCAATCAACAAATGCATCAATCTACCAGGGGTGGCTACAATGATATCCGGATTTGCGGCCATGGCGGCAAACTGCTCGTCCATATTATCACCACCAACTAGGTTACACGCTCTCAAGTCCATGTACTTGCCCAACTCTTTGGTGAATTTCAGCGTCTGTGCAGCCAATTCACGCGACGGTGATAATATCAAGGCACGGGCACCGACACGCGCCGAGTGTTGTTTGAGCCGTTCCAACATTGGGATCAGGAAAGCGGCCGTCTTTCCAGACCCGGTTCGAGCCATGGCTACCACATCACGGCCATGCATGATGATCGGGATGGCTTTCCGCTGAATTGGAGTAGGTACCTTGTAGCCCTTGTGGAGAATGGCTCTGTAGACCAAGGAGCTCAATCCTATGGTCATTGATGATGTCATGGGATGATAACCTCTAGAAACGACACTCTGGGGCATAACAATAGCGTTCTGCTGACACTAGGAAGTGATGGCATACCCATTGCTTGAAATCCCCCAGACTTTTTGTGCTTGCGGTTTGCTTCTCTGACTTGTTCAGCAAGCTCCTCTTTTTCGCCATCATGGTCGTCCATGCTGTCAGCATACAGTAAGGTTAGAAGATGTTTATGCGAATGCAGTGCCCTATGCAGACAGTAATGGGGCGCTCGTACCTGCAAGATACACTGGACAGATTGATATTTGTATGTCTGCGAATGTGGGAAGAAAAAGACACTGGTGCGCACGTGACCCGCCAGCCATATAAACATGTAAGCAAACCGAAAGGCTCACGGCCCCTACGTCCTGACTAGGATCCATGGACATTTTTGTGCCATCAGGTATGGTCGGCACATCGCTTCCTTTATTATAGTATTGATGGAAGAGTCGAAAACTTTCATCACTTCATGTCATCATTATTGTTGCGAACCTGTGTACATCCATACCTCAGACGCAGATAACATCTTGGTAACTCACCCGTTCTATTTCGCATGTTTGGATATCTCCATTTCTTCCATTTCCTTGTACATACAACACATGAATAGTGTTGGATCGACCCTTTCAACACAACACAATAAAGTTCAGTCATAACAATTATTTACACTTTATTGGCGAAAACTTTGTCTAGGATGCACCATGGCAGGCATGGACAGCAAGCATGGAGCCACGAAGCAAAAACCCCACTCAACCCACCTGCTGGAACCGTCGCTGCTCAACTCAGCACGTGCAACATGCTGCCAATCATTGAAAGCATGTTGGCTGAGTTGAGATGGGAGACACATCTGGCACACCTCGCACACCTGGTGTGGCTGAAACACTGTTGGTTGGGTATAAAAAGGATTGTATCCCAGACCTTTCTTCAATACATTGTTTCCAACAACAACTTCTCTACGACGTTAAGAAGACGAATAAGGAGATTACATCACCAACCTGAGCTAACAACTCAACAGGCTGGACTGGGTACGCCGGTGGTGTTTACAAGGACAGACCGCATAGTTAGATTATTTTATCCGATTCAGTTCTCGCTGGATCGAACCATTAGTAATATACATCAATCATGCATTATCCGCCCGAATACAATATGCAAATTAGAGGCGAAACTAGAACAGAAACAGAATCAGAAACAGATACAACACAGCACATAATGCATCATCTAAGAATATGGCGCGATAGTCCCAACTATGGATGCTACGCCATATAGGTCACCAGATAGAGAGATATTCGAATGCATGATCAAACTCATGCGTCAGAGGCACATTGCCAAGATCATCAAGGCAGCCACCACCGCCCCCGCCGACAGAGTTTGGGGCCTGCCGCATTTCAAAATCATGCTCGTAATTGCTCTCATACGCTGGTGGCGAGACCATGAGATCTGAAGAGTTCGTCTTCAGAAAAGGATAACCCATGGGCTGAGAGATGGACAGGATTGGCGTAGAGCTTAAATCAGTGGCCATCATGGTGGTGGAACTTGGCATGAGGGTGTCATGGGGGACAAGTGGGTATGGATCTGACGTGGCGAGCTCCAACAGGATTTGGTATTCCAATGCGAGCAAAGTGCATATATCGGCGTCTGCCATTGGTATGCCGCCTGTTTGCTCTGGTGGTGGATTCTGGTGATCTACATGCTCATTGTTATTTTGATCAATGCTGCCAGTATCAGGCTCATAGCCTGGCGATGTGCGCCTAGAGTAATCAGAACTGACGGTTGGTGGGAATGCTGTTGAAGTAGATGTGGGTGGTACTACGAGACTGCCTTGATCAACATCGACCATATGAGAAGTATTGACAGTCGGAATCTTTCGAAAGTTTTGGTGGTACACCAGTTCGGGACGTATGCAGAGATGAATCAGGTCTGGATGCGCTGACGGCTGAACGAGGCTACATCATCATGAGTTGGGTTAGGGGGGGGGGGGCGTCCAAGCATACAAAAAAACAGCGCACAATAAAAACGACTTACCGGCCATAATCGACATCTGACTTGACATAGTATGATACCAGATGCCAATCAACATTGCCGATGTGGACCGACATGGTCTTTTTTTTGAGTCCATTGTCCTTGATCAGGAATGTGCCCTAACAGAGACGCAAGAGGTTAAAAAAGGGGGAAGCAACCCCAATGTACACAATGCTAGGGTACCTCACCTTGGTAGTGGTAGCTACGCGCTCTCCTTCAGTCTCGATCATTTCCTTTGCTTGACGAGCCATCTGTGGAAGCCGCAGCTGGCTGGAAGGGATCTTGACGTCCAATTCTCGATACACCAAGAACTCTCCATTTACGCGAGAAGGCGACCACTACGAATGGCGAGCATGAAACCGGGAGGGCGGGGGGCAAAGCACGATTTGTGAATTGTGACGTACAAGCATCCCGTCAGTCCTTTATTGCGTGGTGAATCACTGTTGTACGACAACCAACCCGAATGAAAACTCACCATCGCTTGATGCCAGTCTCGTTCCCGGATGCATATACAAAGCAGGATCCTGATCGAATACTCGTAACGGCTTCTTCTTTGGTCAATCGTCTCGGACACGGCTGTAGAATGCCGTCCAGAACACCCTGAAACAGAAGCAATGCGTCTCCCGTCGTCTCCACATAACCTACACGGTCGTCTTCACTTTCACTCCACTGCGTCACACCAAGAGCGATTCCACAAAGAAACGCACATACCGTAAAAGGTTTCCGTAAGGCCCGGAATGGATCGGACCATGATTGTGAGATAGTAGCGACCTTGGAGTGGGATACGACGGATGGGAGGTCTCGGCTGATGAGGCTGATGGGGAATAAATGATGTGGATCAATATCTTCCCACTGGGGGGGTCGGAACAAGCTCTTTTAATAGCGATTGGGGTTGACAGATCGTGTCTAAACCCGGATTGCTGGGGGATAACAGATCCATGACATAATACGATGGTGGTTGGAATTCCCTCGACTGCCGTTTTCGAATGGGGAACTCGAAGCAGAACTTGTCCATTTCGAGTGCGACGTAGCTAGACTAGACTCGACCAGACCAGACCTTGCCAGCGGAGATGCTTGACCATATCGCGCTGCATTGGCCATGGGGCCTAGGGCGTAGAAAGTGTCAGCATTCGTTGGGCAAAAGTCTTTGCACAAACTTGCCTAATCCAGCGTTGGGTCAATGCCTATGCTTCCACGTACAAAAGCGAGTACAACTGACTGTTGGTACAAATATCGGTTGGATGAGACTGGACTTTTCGCCCAGGCATTTCTCAATGGGATTCATCGCATAGCAGCTACACGCGTACGACAAGCGCATCCGCGGATAAACTTGACACCTTTGTACAACACGCAACTGACACGAACCACTGAGAGCATCGCCACCAGACGCCTGCATCCAGATGGAGCGCGCCACCATCGCAGAGATCCTGGCCGGCCCAGATGAAAAGAACCGCCGAATGCGTGCCCAGTACCTCTCATCGCCGCGTCGGGCGGGCCCTCCCGATCCCTTCATTGCCGCCACCGCCGAGCCAGATCTGGGCGCGCCGCGCGCCAGAGAAGTCCATGTATTCAGCCCAGTGTCGTCTGCCACCGATGATCCAGCCTCGGACGACGGTGCGTCTGCGTTGCGTATGTCGCATGTCGCATGCATGCGTCCAGGCTGACCCGCTGCCGTTGCATCATAGGCCGCCCGAACACGCACAAGGAGCCCGACAGGGGTGCATCCGTCGACCACACGCCCGCTGCGGTATGTCTGTGCATGCGTGCTTTACATGGCTTCACATGCGCGGCTGTCCACTCCTTAGCCGGACCGTCAAGCGGGCAAGCCCGACCATGCCCAATCCGACGCCCGCATCCGTGAGCTGGAGCAAAAGATACGCCATTTCGACGTGCGTCCTTGTCCCTGCGGCAGTATCCATGGTATCCAGCCGTGCTCACGGCACAATGGCCCTCCTAGGCTGACTCTGGCGCGACGAGACCGCGGATGCCTGCACGTCTGGCTGTTGAGCAACTGTGCGTGGATGCCGGCCCTTGCTGCCCCTCTCTCACACCCCCCGCACCCTGGTAGAAAAGCGGCGCACCAGAAAGTCGATGTGCTGATCCGCGAGAACGATCTCCTCGCCGGACAGGCCGCCGCGGCTCGCGCCGAGAC
>QEAN01000118.1:36221-53677 GCA_006535955.1 Synchytrium endobioticum | reverse complement strand
TTTGTGTACGCCGGCGTCGTCAAGGCCGTGATGGTGTGGCATGCCACGTTTTGCATCAACTCGCTTGCCCACTGGGTCGGCGAGCAGGAGTACTCGCTCGACACGACGGCCCGTGGCGGCCTCTTGCTTGCAGTCCTCACCCAGGGAGAGGTATGCCTGCACGCGCGTATTCTCGCCACCCCTCCCCCCCAAGGGTCTTGACACTGCACAATTAGGGCCATCACAACTACCACCATGCCTTTCCAAAAGACTATAGAAATGGCGTCCGCTGGTTCGACTACGATCCGACCAAATGGGCCGTCACCGCTCTCGCCACCCTTGGCCTCGCCTCCAATCTACACACGACGCCCAAATCAGAGATCGAAAAAGGCATGTGTTACATTCCTGCTGCCTGGTACCAACAGCAGGTGATACTGATATTATGCCGTGGATAGGAAAAATCCAAGTCCTCGAGCACAAAACCAGCGAACGCCGCAAGAACGAGTTCTGGGGTCTTGCTGACTCGGACCTTGTAGTGTACGAATCGCTGGACCAAGTCAAGAAGGAATGCTCCGAGGGACGTCAACTGCTTGTTATTGACAATCTTGTCGTCGATGTTGCGGGATGGAAGGACCAGCACCCTGTACGTCATTTCGCCTCCCTTTTTCCCTGTGTGCTAGCCAACGCGGTGTGCAATAGGGTGGTTCAAAGCATATCACGAATAACATTGGCCGTAATGCCACGTCTTCGTTCTATGGTCTGTTGAACAATCATACATCGAGTGCCAAAACGCTCGTTCGTACTATGGCAGTTGGCAAGATTGTCTATACGAACGTCGATGTGACTGCGAAAGAAGAATAAATAAAAATGGTTGTCGAGTTGTTTTATATCTGTTTCATATCCACATTAAGTATTTTGGTTTATAAATAAATAAATCAGCGGTCAATGCGAATAAGTGAGAAGGAGAAACTGTCAGAGTATTTTACCCACGCACCCAACTCGCTAACCCATGTGTTAGTCCCATGCAATCTTATGAAGTGTGACTCACGAGAACGGGCAGTAAGTGTGTTTCTAGACCTTCCTACACTCCCCGCGCCATTATCCACCTGGCAGTACCAGCAATTACTCACTTTTATCAGATCCAAGCATTTCACCCAATGCGCTAATTATGCGAATTAATGCCTATTAATCATGTGCGTACATCGCTCTCAGTGAGGGATTATGTGACAACTGTAGATCCATAGATAGTAGGTAGTAGTGGCTCACCACCCAAGAATAAGTGAAATGACAGCTACTGGTTTACCCCTTCACATCGTATCTTCCGGTTTACAGTAAACGCATCCGGGTCCTCGCAATGGGTGTGCATAATCTATTGTGTATAATGGTACGCGTGCGCAAGGCCCGCGTATCAATGTATTCAACAACGCAGTTGCTTGATGATCGCCTCGGTAACTGACGCCGTCGTACCCTGCCCGCCCATGTCGGGTGTGCCCTCACTCTCCGGCACCGCATCAACGGCATTCAGGATCCTGGCGGCCTCGGCCGCCATTCCCAGATTCTGCAGCAGCAGCGCCGCAGAGCGCACAGCCGCAACGGGGTTGGCAATGCCCTTGCCTGCGATATCCGGCGCAGAGCCATGCACTGTTCGTGCGTGGGTCAGCACACGCGCACGCGCACGCACACGCACACGCACACGACGACAACCGTTCCGTACCTGGCTCGCCCATGGTGAATGCATCGCCGACATTCGCGGCACCGACAACCCCCAGACTCCCCACCAGCGCGGCGGCGGCGTCGCTGATGATATCGCCATACAGGTTCGGCGCAACAATGACGTCAAAGACGTGTGGCTCTTTGAACAGGCGGTACCTACGTTGACGGGCATCAGCGGAGGCGCACGGATGGAATGGAATGGGGCACATACACCATAGAGTCGACGAGCTGCTCGTGCACGCGCACGTCTCTGTACCGCGGGTCCTGCGACACGGCCAGACACGATGTGCGGAAGAGGCCGTCGGTGGTGGACAGCACGTTGGCCTTGTGCACGATAGTGACGGTGCGCTTTGGACGGCGCAGCGCGTGCTCGAATGCGACGGCTGCGATGCGGCGCGAGGCGTGCTCGGAGATCTGGCGAGTTGCATATGCGACCTTGCCGCGCGGCGTGTCGTCGATCCATTCTTTCTTGACGTACTAGTGGTGGCACGCGGCGTCAGCTCCACGGTACGGTACGGCACGGCACGGCACGGCACGGCACGACGTGGGTGCACAACGCGGACGTACCAGACACTCTGTGTTCTCACGCACAATGAGCATGTCGATGCCGCGTGCCGTGGACGCGACGGGCCGCACGTTCGCATACAGGTCTAGCATCTTGCGCAGGGCGACAATGGGCGACGAGTAGCCGGGCACGGGGCCCGACGGGGAGCTAGTGTGTGCCGCAGGGCAGGGGAGAGTGAGTAGATTACCATACCACAGACATCGATGGGATCGATGCGGAACGTACCTGACGGCTCCGAAGAGCGCGCCATCGCATTGTGTCAGCAGGTGATCCGCGGTGGCCGACGGCAAGGCGGTGCCGGTGCGTTGGAAGTGCTCGTAGCCTGCGTCGAGATGCACAAAGGCGAATGCAGCGGGAGCGACAGCGCCGAGGACCCTGGCTGCGGACTGTGTCCAGGGTGTTAGCGCGGGGCATGGTGGTGGCCGGACATTGTGCGGTGCGGGACGTAACTGGGATGACTTCGTGGCCGATTCCGTCGCCAGGGATGAGGCCGATGGTTAGCGGAGCCTTGGATGCGACAGCGAGGCCTCGAGCAGCGACCTTGTGGACATTGGGAAACATGTTGCCTGTGCTGGTGCCTGTGCCTGTTTTGGTGTCAAAACATTGGGAAAAACAAAAATGCGCAGAAAGTGTAACTAATCCACGCGAGATTATTACGTAATACGCCTACCACGCGAGCATTGTTGTGCAAGCTGTGAGCGTCACTGTCACCAGCCATGCATGTAGCAATCCATTTTTCCTTGAAGGGTGTTTGGTGACGTGATGAGATCACATCCTTCTGACTGGCAAGCCAGATTCTCAGAGTTTTAGAGTTGATAATTGCGATTACATGAGTTTTTTGCCGCCTTGTTCCATTTTATTTTATGTTGCTCTTCCCGTGTCTAATCCTCTCGACACCGTCGCCATAGGAGCCATCAATCTCCCAGTGCCCGGTCATTTTTTCATCAACCACTACAATAGTTACCTCCAAATTGGTGGGGTTTGCAGACTTTAAGCTTTAACATCAGGTACGTGAAGTCACTCAACGAGCTACCAGAGACATGGAAGTCGTCGAATACGAGGGACATCAACTCCGAGATACGCTTTGACTCCAGGCGCAAGCCTTCGAACGATTGTAACAATTTTCATCCATACCTCATGAATGCAGAAGAACTGAGCAGACTGGAAACATCCCATCTTTATGACAGGCATACTATACTTCCATATCACGCCCACGTTGAATTCCCAGCGGAAAGACACTTAATAGTCCTTCCAAAAAATGAGGTTAGGAGACAGTAGTGCTCCCTCACAGGATTGAACTGTGGACGTTTGCTTTGCATGTCTTGGCCGCATGGTGACCATAAGAGCAACACTCTACCACTGAGTTAAGGGAGCTTGTGCTTGTGGTTGCGCCGGGAACACTGCGATGCGTACAAATTTGATAAATGTCGAAGTTGGTTATGAACTCCGCGTTTGCCCAGGTCAAGCCCACATTATGACTATACACCTGCAAACTTGATGTGACCGGATCGGATCGGATCATTGTGTGTTTACACTCACTTACACTAACACTTACAAATCGTTGCATGTGGCTCGGTGCTTGCTTTGGCCCAAAAGGTACGACTAGCGGTTCAAATACACCAAGTGACACTTGATCGCGAATTTCCATTCACTTCCTTCCTTGATGCGGACATTGTTATATGCCCACCGCCAGTCAAACTTGGCGTACCAGGTCTTGCACAAGGCCCATTATCGGAGGCAATGGATACTGGTGCCAGTGTTCAAATCCCTATAGTCTACACACGGTCGTAGCTCGGTACTAGAGTCCCCTTTTGGTACAAAGAAGAGGTTTGACGACACTGTCGAATTTGACACCCGTAGTTTCCCTGATTTGACTTCCGAGGTAATGTACTCTTCAACGAGTTTCTTCTGGTCATTACTGAGTAGGCGACGTGGGAGCAATTGCGAAAAATCGATGTTATTGACCACATTATTTATCTAGAGAATACAGTACAATTCAGCTTCTCCAAGCCGGCATCGTCACAGTATGCATGTCTGCAAAGAAGGAATGGAAATCTGCCAGGATGCCCAACTGCGTTCGCCAAAACCTTACTTGCAGAGCATTCAATACAGAAAATAACAGCTGCTTAGCATCATCCAAAGCATACAAAAACCCAATGGGAACACCAAGTGGTTCTAAATGGAGCTTCATTTCATCGGCACTGTTTTCCAAGACATCGTAATTAGTGTTACGAATAAGATAACGAATATTCGTTGTTAGAAGGTATGCAGTGCGATGCCAACATTTATGCAGTACAGCAGATGAAACAGTTTCATATCACGACATCTGATGGTCCCTCGTCCGCCCCACCCGCTTTCGATATCGCCTCGCCTGGTCGCAGATTACTATCCAGGACGCAACATGCAATCCCCACTCCTACCACTAGGACAAGCACAACCACTAGCACCAGGACGTCTCCCACGTACACATCCGCTACATCTGCCAACGTCCTCACTCTGCATACCCTTTCCATCAACACACACACACTGTCATCCCCATCATCATTATCATCATCATCGAATGTATCCTCATCCAGCACAAGCGAACCCACGCCATTACTGCCCCATCACCAGCCCAGCAAAGCTTCAATGGCGTCCCCATCAAGCACCATCTCATCACAATCCATACACCTCCTACCCAAACGCCCTGCTCCGCCTGCTCCCAGGATGGGGACCTCGGCATCATCCGCGGTCTCGCAGATTCGCGCTGCTAGGTACAAGCCACCAGCAGATCTGAATTGGCAATTACCCGCCACCTCTGTGATACTGTCGCCAACTAGCAGTAGCAATACTATATCCAAATCAATCCACTCGTACCATCCCCATGCACTTGCCACTAGCACTACCAGCACCGCCAGGCCCCTGTCCTTCAAATCCGCAAAAGTCGTACCCGTTATAAGGAGCAGCCATGCATCGGCAGACTCGTTCAGCACGGCCCGCGTCAGCAACGCCTCATCATGCGAGCTCGTCGGCTTGCGCAACCTAGGAAACACGTGCTTTATGAATTCAGTCATACAATGCTTGAACGGCATCATCCCGCTCGTCCAAATCTTCTTATGTAGGTCACGCGTCCACGTCCACGCCCACGCGCACAGCGACACGGCATGCTGACACACAGACGTAGCGGGAGCATACAAGACTCACATCAACCGCTCGAATCCGCTCGGCAGCAAAGGCATTGTGACGGAATCCTTTGCGGAACTCACAAGCTCGTTATGGACTGGGAAAGAGAAAGCCGTGCAGCCGTCCATGTTCAAGAGCACGATTGGATCGTTTGCGTCCCAGTTCAGGGGGTGCGAGCAGCACGATTCGCACGAGTTTTTGTCCTTCTTGTTGGATGCCATCCACGAGGACCTGAAGGATGCGCGTGCGGTGGATGCCGGCCGACATGCGACAATGCAAGGACCCGATGACGAGGACCTTTGTGAGGATGCTGCTGCAGCGCGCAACTGGGATCGGTACCTGGCACGCAACAAGTCAGTGATAGTGGATTTGTTCCAGGGCCAGCTCAAATCGCAACTCGGATGCGAAACATGTGGCCATGTACGTTGGGTTATCATGCGGCGCGTGTGTCTTCCGACTCGTGCTCACAGTGTACCGATAGAGATGCACAACCTTCGATTCCATGATGTATCTCTCGGTGCCCGTGCCGTCGTCCGTTTCGGTGCCGTACAAGAGTGGAGCCGTGACATTAGACGATTGCCTGGCCACATTCCACCAAGAGGAGACGCTAGAGGCCAGCGATGCGTGGCATTGCCCCCAATGCAATGCAAAGCGACGCGCGACGAAGCAGCTGTCGATCCAGAAGCTGCCGGCGATACTGCTGGTGCATCTGAAGCGGTTCAGCTTTAGCGGGATGCGTGGCCGTAAGGTGGACACGCTCGTCCATTTTCCACTCGAGTAAGCGGAGAATGCCGTCGTCGGGGGGAACACATGTGTGGGTAACAACTGGGCCCAAACACTAGGAAGCTCGACCTCGGGCAGTACACTGCGGGGGCGTCGGCGGCGTTCGATTTGGTCGCCGTGTCCAACCACATTGGGTCCGCGTCTGGCGGTCATTACACGGCATACGTGCAGCGCACGTTCCGCGGATGCAGGGAGTGGTATCTGTTTGACGACGCGCGGGTGGCCAAGGTGGACGCGTCGTCGATTGTGTCTCGGGACGCGTATATCCTGTTTTATGTGCGGCGAGCTGAGAAGGCGTGTTTATAGTGCCGATGCCGGTGCCGGTGTCGTTGAGAAATTGTATTGCCCCGACGTAGCCTACGGATCCTCCTACAGAGGCAGGTATATATTTGTGGGCGGATTCAGAACAGACATGGTGCATATACCACTGTCATATAGATATCTCTAGAATCGTCATCGACTGTCCGTCAAGTCATGCGCCCATTCACCACTTTGTATATGATACCCGCTTTTTTAATTCATGCTATGGAGTGATGTCATATTTCCTGAGATGGCCTCCTTTCAGGAGTCCGCCTTGCGAATGAACCCCACTTCGCGGTGAAGCCGCTTGACACCTCTAATGCGCCCCATAGCTAATAGTCCGCCGTGATGCTTCCTCTACACTAACATTGTTTGAGTAGCCGCTGCACCGTTCCGACGTCTATATTCCCCACACGTATAGTTTTCTCTCGAGATTTATGTCCGGCTATTATGCTAACTTCGTACTTCTTGACTCCAAGTGTTTCAGATAAGAAGCCTATCAGCTCTTGATTTGCTTCACCCTCCCGTGCTTGTGCTGCTAACTACATTTGAACAACGTCGGATGTTAATCCTTTGTAATCCAATATTCAGTTGGCATCATGAGGCGTCAATAACTAGTAGGAAAACTCCAAGGAGACTTACCGATATTCCCACAGCATCATTGGTAACATCAGTAACCTGTGTAGTTTTAGCTCCTGGCTTGACGTGGACAGTGATTTTGACTCCCCCGTCTTTCAGCACTGTCATGGATTTCGCCTCGACATCTATTTCAGCTGTCCTCGTGGCGACACTACTCGGCAACGATGCTTTTGTATCTTTGCCCATCACAAAACGTCGGTTGGTGATGGTTCGTATTTGTAAGTTCGCCAACATCAGCCAAACATACATATCATTGCACATCATGGAGCGACATGAGACCCGACTGCCTGTGAACGACAGTGTTTTTTGTGGGAGTGGCGGGAAGTGGAGGTTTCAAGAAGGTACTGTGTATAACCCGTCGCTTTTTAGCATTATGGTGATGACATGGCTAATGATTAGATTAATGCCCAGCGTTTCCGGATCCAGTACATACTGGACGATCGCATCATGTTGCATTGAGGACTGAGGATCTAGAGGTAAACTGCAGTTGGGAAATGTAGTGTTAAGCATACAAACATTAATTTCAACACTTAGGCTGTCATGAGGTTGCTGCAAACGAGGAACATACCATATCATCTCAGAGTGATTCCTGGATATGGAGGTGTTCGGCAGTTATTCTTGTAAGCGACAAACACGTTTCGTACATTGTCAGATTCTCTTCTACTCACTAGAGCCGTTATCGTCTAGTTATGATCCTGACGGGTATGTATCTTGGCGTCGCGAGAAACAGATTCAACTTGGTGCATCCTGCGGTAACGACACTTGCCATAGCAATGGTATTGAATTTGGCGAATTCGCAGTGCTTCAGCCAGCATTCCATGAAGCAGCTATGATCGAGAACGAAGCGGCTTAGTCCGTGAATTCCAAGTTTGGATTGTCGACTGCTAATAATTGAGCGGGTCAAGATTGAGGGTGTGCTAGAGTAGATTGCGAATCGTAACCGATATCGTTGTATATTTACTTAACGAACACAGTACTTGACATTTTTTTTGGCTAAACGTAGGTTTTGCGATAAACTGCTTGCGTAATGAATTACTTTAGGTTCTCGCGGGTGACCCCTATTATATGAATGTTGTTAACACCGAAATAACTTCAGAATCAAATGCACCCGTTGCACCCCCGGGTAAGCTATATGAAACCTTATCACGATTCGGTCTGAGCAGGAACATAAAACAACATGTGCTTTTGTGCTGCATAGCGCTAAAGACACTGCTGTAATTAACACTCAGACTTCAATCAGAAGCAGCCTGATGCGAAACTATGTAGTATCTTAGTATATAGAGCGATCATAAGAGCAGGAGTATTCACAGACGCAGCAGTACCTATGGGATTGACCTGAAAACCTTTCCATCCCCAACTTCCGTCATCGGCTTTGCCACATCATCATACAAATCAAGCCTCCTTTGCACACTCACGGGAATACTACTCCTACTCTCACTAATCCTGCGCCATGCACCCCCCCCCCAAAAAAAACAGACTTGTTACAGTTGAAGCTCATGAATCTCTGCGCTCACAAAATCCGTCCTTAACGCCAAACATTTTTTGACTTCGTTCGCAGTCAGTCGCCAAGCAATCGGGCCTGCCTTGTTGCCCCACATTGACACAACTTCGCTAACTGATTCTAGATTCAGGAGCATGCACATTTGATTCAGTCGCGAGAACTTTTCGCGTGATGTCCATATTGTTTTGGACGAGATGTATGCGGTTATGGCTCGGATGTCCTTGTCCAGTCGTACTGCACCAAACTATGGTAGTGCAGTGAGATGAAGAAAGCGACTTTTTAAGCGTACTTTCGCTCACTTGATTGAACCGATGGCTTGACATCAGGTAGCGTTCCCAGTCTTTGACTAGGAAATCCACAATGTAGGCCATGGTTTGATTGTAATTGTTGTCTGTATACGATTTCTACAGACTGAACGTCAGCAAAAAGTCTGTCATTCTCATTCTCATGACACATACCTGGTAGAGATCAATCAACGCGTCGAAGGATCTGACGAATCGTGAAACAAAAACATTATCGGATTCTGATTCAAAGAATTCTTCTTCGCTTAATACATATCGGACATCTTTGTACGCGTCTTGCAAGAGTGGCCGGATTCTGGGTTTGATTGTTTGTGTGAACAGGCTTTCTAGCCACGTCTATTTTTTCCAAGGTCAAATTTTGCGAAATGTCGCAAGTGGAAGAGATATGGACTGATTCGTACCTTCAAGACTTGATTAAACCGTCCAGCATATTCATTCAACGATGCAAGACAACTGTGTACTTTGCCTCTAGTCGAATCAGGTTTACTCGCAATCCGGTCCGCCGCGTCTTCAATATCCCTCGCCAGCCTCACAAGGTATTCTTGACTGACATCGATATTATTCAACAAAACCATGAAACTGAATCTCGAATCCTTAGATTCTGTAGTCGAAAACACGGATGCCAGTTTCTTTTGAAAGGTTGATATATAATGGACTTCGAGGATTCGTCCTAGTGAGTTTATGAGTGCGCAGAGAATGTCAACGTCGAGGGAGGAGAGACATCGCATGGTGGAGCTTTTGAGAACAAAAAAGACGTCGTCGACACATGTGGTTGTCTGGTTCGGTGCTTCGTATTGGTCGATTTTAAGAGCCTGTTATGCGACGGTGCTTGAGTTTGCTGATTGCGGCCATTGAGGGAAGCAAGCATACCTTTTCGATGCTACGGACGATGAAGAATTCCTCAAAGAGAATATAGCCGCTCATCAATTCTTGTACGCGTAGATCAAGTTTGCTGATGTGGACTAGTCCATCTGGAGATTGTGCTGGCTTCAGAGAGTCATTGAGACAGGACATGTACTCCTACTGGCATAGTAGTTGTTGTTGCACGAGAAACCTGCAAAACAGCGTGACAGTCGACAGGACGTAGAGGCAATTGCTGACCTTGGCACGAGTGTGCAAGAACTGATGGAACAGTTGGGATCGTTGACTCATGGATGCCAATTCAGTTAGGATCATGTCCAACTCCCTATTTTCCATTGATATTTCCTTGATAGGCGCGGCTGCGGTGGACTTCCAGCTTGCTATAGAGTCATATGCTTGCTTCAATTCTGCCAACTAGAGAGCGACGCGTTATGACCCGTAGCGACGAATCAATAAGCGAATGCCCTACCTTTCTGAATAATTGACGATTTTCACAGAACGAATCTAGGATGATTGAAGACTGGAGATCGGCTTCCCGTTGCAATCGTTGCAGCACTCTCAACATTTTGCCAGACCCATATAAGTCTTCCACGTGCCCTTCCTGCTGGTCCACCAAGGCGGCAATTGTCTCAAATAAAAGTTTGAGCATGTCTGAATACACGTTTGGGGCTTGGCTGGCCGCATTGGCCATGGCATCTTGACAGCGGCGCGATATAATGCCACACAAATACGCAGAATATTTATCCAGACCAATAGCACTGCCGCCGACAAGCGGAAACAGTTTGAAGAATCGGGATATTCCTTGTTCGTTATTGCTATGGACAGCCGTGTCGAACTGGGTGGAGATGATGTCTAGTAGGGTGGTTTGCGCCGTCTTGAGAATGGAAAGGGGCGAGTCGTCTTGGGGGAAAATGTTTTCGGTGATGCTTTTGATGAGGTCGGGGTTAAATTGAAGGTATTTATGCATGTGGGATGCCGCGGTGTCATAGTCGTGGGATTCGAGGGATTGTTGGACCCCGACGGCGCACACCTGTATGTTTCGAGCATGTTAGGTAATGAGAATAGGAAAGGACAGGGAGAATGTGGCGGGTGAAAGGAAGACTCCTCACCTTTAGGACGTGTATATCCTGGACCAGCTGGAGTGTTTCCTTTACTCGCGACTAGAGCATGTTCCGGTTGTGAGCACATTAGGCTAGTGGACTTTTTTATTTGGGCTTGCCTGTTCTAAATCTAGTTTCCGCACGCTTCCGCTTATGCGCTCGGCTAGTACGGAGGCGGTTGCAACAATATCTAGCAATTGGCCTACATCGCCCCGTACAAGAGCGACTTGGGGTCTAGATGGTGAGAGAGTCAGGGACTTGATGGCGGGGCTGGAGTGTCTTGCCTGAGGGATTCGAGCGTGTCCAATGTGTCGTCTAGGTGTTTCTGGTTGTGGAGGAAGGTGTCTAGCTGGGCGTCGACGAGGGACTCATGGTGGTTGAGTATGCAGAGCTGAGCCCTGATATGGGTTATGTCCGTTAGCTTACGAATGTCCTCTAATGACAAGGAGGCAGCGTTGGTGTCGTCATTGAGTTGGTCGGAGTTGGTGCTGGCGTCGGTGTCTTTGTTGGCGGCGGTGGCGGTGGCGGTGGCAGACGGCACAGCAGCTGGCATGCGCATCATGTGTGGATGGTTGTGTGGTGCGTCCTGGTATCCTGTTATTCGGATGTTGAGTGGCAAGGGGCCGTGTCGGGGCTTTATATATGGTGAAGATACACGTAAAGCTGAAGATGCGGGAATGCAGCAGCATCAGCATCAGCATCAGCAGCAGCATCAGCAGCAGCAGTGCCACGCGACAGGACGCGTCGACTGGACGTGCCGGTTGAGTGCTGGCATGATGGTGAACATCTGCACGTGCTTCTGCTTCGACCTCGCGAAAAAACGCAGTCCTGCGCAAAACACAAAAGTGTCTGCCCGCTGCCGACAGAGACATACCTGTGGTCCGTGTCCGTGTCTGTGTCTGTGTCTGCTCCCAGTAGCCAGCCAGCCAGCACCGCATCCCGCTACTCAGCTGTAAGCGCCCTCGCCCTCGCTCAGAAAAAAGCTGGCTCCTGGTACGTACTTGTCACATCTCCCCCCCCCCGCCAGAGCTTACCACGCTACATCATCATCGCTTATCTTACGCAATCCAATCCATGCAATCGTCCTTGCTCCTGCTAGGAAATGGCCCAGACGCAATTCATGGAACAAGCGACCTCTCCTCAACTGCTGTCGCAGCTGGTGTCGCTCCTGTCCAAGCTCGTCGGCCTAGACCTAGGGCCCTCCATCCTAGACAACTCCCAACGTGCCGCTTCCGAAGATGAGCTCAACTCCGTCTGGCTAGCCCAGCAACCAGCTCTCCTTCTCTCCAGTCTGGCAAACATCATCCACTCCCACCCGGACTCCACGCTGCGTTCATTCGCTGCCATCCTGCTCAGGCGATGTGCCCTCAAGTCTGTCTCGACATCACCTGACATCCATACAGCCAATGGTGCTGCTGCCGCTGCCGCCGCCGCCGCCGCCCCCTCTTCCTCCTCCTCTTCCCCTTCCACCACCACCACATATTGGGTCAGTGTAGGGCAAGACGTCAGAAACTATGTCCAGAACGAGCTACTCTGCTCCCTCGCTGAAGAGCAAGATACCCCTGTCAGGCGCAAAGTCTGTGATACCATCGCCGACCTTGTCAAACACATGCTCATCAAATCAATCGTTTGGAGCGACTTGATCGAAGCTGTCTATCAATGCACTAGAGCTCCCTCCCCTGACCATCGTGAAAGCGCAATGAGAATACTAGCCGCCGTGCCAAACCTAATCACAGACCAAGAAGTCGATGCCGTCGTACGCGTCTTTCAATCCGCATTCCATGATCCAAATGTTGACGTTCAAATGACGGCCGTAAAAGCTTACGTGAGCTACCTTCTAGATACAAACGCTGAAGCCAGGAATGCTGCTTCACACTTGATTCCCTTGGCACTCACCGCCATGCATGGTGCCTTGGAAGCCCATGCCGAAAGCCCCGTAATGGAGGCACTGTCGTTTTTCATTGAATTGGCTGAATACCACCCGAAAATGTTACGGCCAATCATGTCCAAACTGATACCATACATGATTCAAATTATGTCATCGGACGAACTAGAAGATGGTACCAGGCACACCGCATTGGAATTGTTATTGACATTGGCGGAATTCGCTCCGGCAATGATGCGAAAGCAGGATTCATTCGTTAAAACTCTCGTCCCCACATTGTTGGAATGGATGGCGGATGTTGAAGATGATCCGGGATGGTACACTACCACCGATGTGGGTGCTGTGCTGTGCTGTGCTATGCTATGCCATGCCATGCCATTTTCTGTTACCAAGATTGCTTCTTCTGATATATGTGAACTGACATCGCTTGACCACAGTTGGAAGATATGGATAACGACGATTTCCCTCTGGTTGGTGAACAAGCCATGGATCGATTGGCTCGATATCTAGGTGCGCTTACAGGATTGGAAGCAAGTTTTATGCGCTCCATTCTTACATGCTTCAATGTTGCAGGTGGCAAAACCATTGTACCAGTGACTTTTGGTCTCATTCCAAAAATGATCTCGTCCCAGGATTGGCAAAAGAGATATGCCGCTCTCATGGCTATATCCGCGATTGGTGAAGGGTGTGAAAAAATCATCAACCCGGAATTACCCAATGTCTTGTCGTACGCATTTGCCATAGCTCTCGGCTCACCAAAAATAAAATACTTAAACAAATTTAACAATAGTTTGGTAGCGCCGTACATTCGAGATCCCCATCCTCGAGTTCGATACGCAGCCTGTAACGCACTAGGCCAAATGTCGACGGACTTTGCTCCAACAGTTCAAACCAAATATCATCAAGTCGTCGTACCGCCATTACTGGCCGCTATGGAAGATGTCACCTGTGCTAGAGTCCAAGCTCATGCTGCTTGTGCACTCGTCAACTTTACTGAAGATGCGGAAAAAGAGCACCTAGAACCATATCTGGATGACATCTTCCAGCGGTTGCTCGTCTTGCTGAATACAGACAAGATGTATTTGCAAGAGCAAGCAATCACTACCATTGCAACAGTAGCTGATTCGGCAGGTGATCGATTTGTCAAATACTATTCTGCCATCATGCCTTTATTGATAAGTGCGCTACGGCAAGCGACGGCAAAAGAATTACGATTATTACGCGGGAAGGCAATGGAATGCGCTAGCCTGATTGCCCTAGCCGTTGGAAAGGAAATGTTTGCTCCAAATGCAACTGAATTGATTGGGTTGCTCAAAACCACACAAGAGAGTATCATAGAGCCAGATGATCCTCAAAGCTCATACATCTTGGCTGCGTGGGCTCGCGTTTGTAAAGCCTTGGGTGCCGATTTCGCCCCGTACCTCGATATTGTTATGCCGCCGTTGTTGAAATCCGCGCAGATCAAACCAGACTTTACTGTTCTAGAAAGTGAGTCATCGTACAAAGTGATTGACACTGGTGATGCTCCAATGACGATTGTTTTCTTGTCTACTTTCATTCTAGCCGAAGAAGACTTGATGGAAAAAGTCCAGGATGAAGGTGATTCTTGGCAGTTTGTTGAAGTAGATGGTCAGGTACCCAATCAAAGCGGTTGATTTATTGAGTCAATTCTAACCGAATCATTGGTCGACGCTAGAAAATTGGCATCAAGACAGATTTGCTCGAGGAAAAGTGCACAGCCATTGAAATGGTTATATGCTACGCCAGAGAACTAGGAGCAGAATTCGATCGATATGTAGACGCAGTCATCAGCATTGTTGTCCCACTTCTCAAATTCTACTTCCATGATGGCGTAAGGCTTGCTGCTGCTGCAGTCATACCTCAACTATTCGAATGTACGAAAAAGGCTAATGCTGGTAAGTGACTGGAAATGAGCAAAGGATTTTATACACTCACTCTACGAAAATCCGAAACCCATAGCTCCAGCTAGAATTAGTGCACACTGGGATAATGTCAGCACCCATTTGATTGAGGCCATCAACAACGAAATCGATGCATCATTTTTGTGTCAGTTCGTCATCACATTCACTGAATGTGTGGAATGTTTAGGTCAAAACTGTTTATCGCCGCAAATGTTGGATACGTACACCCAGACCTTGAAATCAGAGTTGCAAGAGCACTTCAAACGCGCAGAAGCACTGTCTCGTAAGTTCTTGTATATGTTGTTGTGGGCGTGGAACTGACGAGCGCTCCTGGCGTAGACGCTCGGAAGGATGAGGATTTCGATGCGGAAGAAGAGGAAGCCGTGGCTCAAGTTGAGACGGATGACGATACATTGTTTAGTGAGGTATGCCTGTTGTAGGTACTAGGTATCATTCTCTAAGTTCTCATATCGCTATGAACTAAACTAGTTTTCGAAATCGTTGCAAGTCGTCATTAAGATGCACGGCGCTGGTTACTTGCCATATTACGAAGGCCAATTGCTACCTGTGTTGCAGGAATACGCGGTGAGTTCAAATTGATGGCTCTCAGTCGCTACATTGACTCATCCACTCCAACTCACAGGCAAGTTCTGATGACAGCGCGCGACAATTCGCAGTTTGTGCTTATGACGACATGATTGAGTACATGGGTCCAGTTTCATACGGATACCACACACATTTCTGGGACCTTCTAATTCGGAGCTTACAAGACTCCTCATCAGAAGTCAGACAAGCTGCCGCATATGGAATTGGCCAAGCAGCTGAACGGGGTGGTCCCAATTTTGGTCCATTGTGTATCGGTAGGCACGTTCTTTCCCAACAATCCAATTTCAAAAACTCATAGTCGTAAATAGCATCCATTCCGCACCTGTTTGGATTAATCAACATCCCTGATTCAAAATCAGAGGATCATATACTAGTCACAGAGAATGCCGTATCATCTATCGGCAAGATATGTAAACACCACGGATCCAGTTTTGATTCAAAGGAAGTCTTGGCTGCTTGGTCTTTGGCTCTCCCTGTTGTAGAAGACCAGCAAGAGGCCCCGATTGTGTATGGGTACCTCATGGAACTTATTCAATGGTGCGTTGTTGTTCCTCACCACCGATTTCAATATGTCCACTAACCTGTACAAAATAGCAATAATGACACAATACTAGGCCCGAATAATGCGAATATACCTCATCTCATAAGCGTCTTTGTGCATGCTTTGACTGTTGAAGAGTTGGTACCCGATGAAGTCGCGCAGAGGATGGCCGCGTTATCGAAATCCATGATTGAGGCAGTCGGCCCATCTATTTCGCAAGCAATTGTGTCTTCGTTGCCAGCCGACAAGCGCCAGGTGCTTCACCAAAAAGGCCTGTTCTGATTTTGAGTTTGAGAAGTGTAATAATAGTAATGGTTTGGGGCCCGCTGCACAATAATCGTTCATGTATATAGTGCCGGGGAAATAGGATTGCTTGCTATTCAATAGTAGGTCGTGCGGGTAGATGTGGGTTGATGAAGTCGTTTACAGAGTAGCTGTGATTAGAACAATCTCAATAGAGTCTATCATGAACTTTTTTGCATGCCCTACCAACTTTCTCGTCCACCCGTGTCCCTCACACCCGAACACCAGCGTGTTACTGCCGGTGAAACACGGTCCTCGAGGGCACCGCAAACAAGGCGGCTATGCGTTCAGATGCCAATGATACCTGGGCCCGGCCTCATCCGTTCTACTGCAGTAATGTGTTGGGGTCGGTCACGTGGGATACGAACTGAAGGCCAATCATGTTAAAGGGAAAAGTTGTCAGGATTCATAGTGCCAGTAATGGCATTTCAAGTTATTTCGGTCAAAACCGTGAAGTCGCCTGAGCTCTTGTCACCTCGCGACAAGTTAACGGTTACGGATATCCATGTGGATTGAAAGAGAAGCTGAAGTGGTTTGCAACTGTTTTCAATGATGTGCTTATTAGCTATTGATACTTCGATAATGTTCTCGAAGGCTTCCCAATTCAATTTCTGTGGCCAAGGTCGTGCAGCTTAACAAAGGAATGTATTCTCATCACTAAGTATGTAAACTACAAAGTAACAGTAAATTATAAGTGCCACCATTACATGCATGCACTACCACCACCACTTCATCTTCCTCCTTCATCATCCACACCAACATAAGCAAACTAAGTTGAAAAGATTAGTAGTACGAATAAAGTAGATACTTACCGTACTACTTGGCGGTACTTGATCATGGAAGGGCGAGGCGTACATACATTGATGGAATGTAATTGTGAGCACGAGAAGTTGCTTGGTGAGTAGTGAAAGCGACACAAAACTTACCATTGCTGTTGGCGGGAACAGCCACTTTCTCCCTCATCCCCCATGATCCTCATTTCTAAACACACTAAATGAGGAAAGCTTCAAAAAAGCACTCTACTATGCACAAGGTTGCTAGTCGAGTTAATCTACAGCTGGATTTATACTATAGTAATCCCCCCAAGTCTTGTCGATTTGCTTTGCTTTCCACTCTATACATTGTTTGAATATGGTTGGATTCAACACCCAGACAGATGTTTTACATATCAAAGGGTCAACTGTTAGGGTTGATCCAGCCTTTAGACGACTAAATATAGTATCTTTGTAGTCGTGACTGAAAGCCTGGATGAGTAGCTCGACCTTATATCGTCCTTCAGTCTCGGGTTCAGCAG
>QEAN01000118.1:8459-33560 GCA_006535955.1 Synchytrium endobioticum | reverse complement strand
TCTATCAAGTTGCTTCATTTGATGTTTTCGACATTCCTGACACGTCTTCAAGATCATATCGTCTTTGACATGAATCAATGTGGATAAGAATGACAATAAATACTCTCGATCAATTGGATTGGGTTGAGTATCCTAGAAATAGAGAATTTCAGCAATTCAGCTCGAATAGCCGGATCAGACCCGTGCTGAATGTGATCAAATCTTCAGGTCGTGCTTCACGGAATTGTATTGTTGCTGTGTTTGTCTCTGTTTGCTATGGTTGTCTCTGTTTGCTATGGTTGTCTCTATTATCAATGTTGGTGTTTGGGTTTGGAACGATGAGAACGATTGAACGATTATTTTGAAGGTCCTAAAATAAGGACTTCTGTGATTGGGGTGAACGGGTGAACAGGTTACCGAGTTTTTTGAAAGTCCTAAATCGTTGCTGTGATTGGGATGGAACGATGAGAACGATTGAACAATTATTTTGAAATAGGCCGAAATACATCAATACAAAAGTATCAAAATCACGTTTATGAGCATCTACACGCTCCTTCAAGTCAGCAGTGCGACCATACTTGCCCAAGTTTTTCACCTTCATGCTCTCCGACATAAGAAAGATAAACTCCATTCTTGTTCAAGTTTTCTTTCAAGATTCCATGGCACCATGTTGTATATCTTTGATATACATCAGCAAACGTGACGTATCCTTCAGACACAACAAGGCAGTCCTTGACAAATTGAATGATTGGATTATCTTCTTCTTTTTGTCGTTGTGTGGCTTTCAACACATTGGGACTTGGTAAAAAACGACTGACGACATACTTGTTATGATAATAATCAAGCAATAACAACATAAATTCCGATTTCCATGATTGGACTTTATGTTTCAAGCTTCTATCAATCTTTTTTTCATGAGGTTTTGATGATTTGTCAACGAATGTTGTTGGGAATTCCACAATACGTGACCTGTGTTATATATGCACGTATAGATGGATGGATGAGGACAGATGTTTTATTGATTCAGAAGAAAACATGCGGTTAAATAGGTGACAGCCAGAGTCCGGCTTAGCGATTCGTCCGCTTATCGTCGGACATCTGCTTAAGTCGGACATATGACGCCATAGATTTGACGTGTGGCGACCCCTCAGCGGAGGTAATCTCCGACCCCGACATTGTCGATATATAACACTGACTTGTATACACTCTTGTCGAAAGCTTCTTTTGCTATACCACAACTAGATGTCAAAGCGACTTGACAATCTTCCATGAGGCGTTCTGCTTGTTTCGTGTTCACTATGATATCAGGGCAATGGATGTGAAGTTTACAAAGTCGAGTTTATAGAATGATGTTGTCGTTGTCAGTGCGTAATGTCTCCACCAAACTGGAATGCACTTTCTTATAAAAGGCTCTTCTATTCAACAATATAACGTTATGAGAGTACAAAAGATCTTGAAATGGTACTCTTTTATACCATTGAGGGCTTTATGTTATGAGACGATTCATAACACATAGGGGATGTTGGTGCCAGTACGGTAACAAAGACCACAGCCACCGCATCCGTCTCAGTGGATCTCGCACCAGCCGACGATTTCGGATGCATGTTTTCTAGAACCTGTGATGAAATACAATATTGTTAATCTCTCTCTCTCTTACACAACGAGTTGTGTTAACTTTATTGTCCACAGCACTGTATCTGTGATGAAATACAATATTGTTAATCTAGGTACAGGTGATGTTACTTCATATATTATATCTGGCAACGAACAAAGCTATCCGCTTCTTACCTCTCTCTCTCACTCTTACACAATGAGTTGTGTTAACTTTATTGTGAGAGAGAGAGGTGATGAGACACACTCTTTTCTACAGAACCGATATAAACGGTACATCCCAAATAACTCGGAAGCGCGTCGACACCCCTGGTGCATCAAAAAGCACTAATGGAACAAGGACAGGAGAAGTGTTGAGTGGAACCTTGATCGCCGATTTTCTCCTTGATCTGTCTGAGGAGCATGCCTCCCTCCCCTTTGGTTTCAAAAGCCAGAGTTGCTTGTCAGCAATCCAGACCTGTAGTCTATCCATTACAGAGTCGCTAGTCCCTTTATGTGACTTGGCAAATCATTGAAAAACAGAGCAACTTGTATGATGTGATGGGTCGATCCTGTACCCTGACGTTTGTCGAGACGGATGGCACAGTATTTCTCCAAGGAAGTAGCATCACCTACCATGGGTTCAATCAGTCTCAACTCGGGATGAAATATACGGTAAATAATGGACGGACTGGAGCACAATCAAGGTACATTTTCAAACGCCATTGCGTGGCTGCGCTACACAGACCTCCTAAGACTCACACAACTTTTACAGGTGGCGGAACAATTTTCAATACAGCATGGACCACAAAACAAAACGCAAAGGATGATCCATCCCAGAATCTGGCAGTTGGCTCCTCCTCAACTTGGTGATGAGGGGCATGTCCAATATTGGGTCGTTCACCCATCTCCATGGTTTCCCGTGCCCAGACTCCTCCGATTATGGAAGAATAGTCTCGCATGTGGATTACTTTTATGCACACTTCTATATCTGTATTCCTCACGATTCGTATGGGTGCTTCGATCTTGTTAATGATACGGCGTTGCAAAAACCTGTTGGCAATGCTGACGGTGGAAATTTGCCTCCACCCAAACCTCGACCTGCTTGAGTCGTACCTGCAGTAAAGCTGAATTTTTGTGTGTGCTGGTTTATACATCAAAGATATGATTATTTTGTATTGCTAGAGTGTATATGCTAGAATTAGACTTTAAAAAAAGACGTTAATACTCGAAGTTCCAGTCCACAGGGGATTGGCCCAGGATATTCGAGATTGCCTATTTATACGCACTCTCTACATTGATCTACTGTGCCAGTATGCAACTCACGATCACAGCCCAACATTGTTATGAATCGTCTCATAACGTTATATTGTTGAATAGTAGAGAGCTTAGTTCAGCATTAATCATGTAATCCAAGTCCACTCAGGTTATCTTCAGTGCAATCCAGTTCAAGAGCACTAAAGCGTAACAAACATCGACAGCAGCGATTCGTTCTTGCCTTCCCGTCCTTGTGGTAGGCTATTCGCAATAATTGTTTGCCACATTGAAGAACTGCGGTAAATATTTCAAGTATTCCTTTTTTGGCACATCGTCGTTCATACAGACATGTGATGTGTCTCGAGCCTGACATAAGCTTCGTCGTAGCGCCCGCTGTTGATGTTCATGCCAAAGCGGGCACCAAAGGGGAAAATCGACGGTCGGATAGGATCACGATGGCACCAATAGGAGGCACAGTGTCGCAACAGCTTCAGCCGACACCAGATCAGTTAATTACAATCTACATTATTGGTACGCTAAAAGCTCACTGACGGGGAACTGGCGCATGCGGTGCAGACTAGAGCCCAAGTGCGGCAGGTTATTACGCTACTAATGACATGTATCTATAGCTGGCATGGCCGTGGCTATTTTAATTCTATGGAATCTACCATGTAGGTCAAGTGCACATCTTGCACGCATACGGAACCGACAGACTGATGACATACAATGCTAGTCATCAAGATAGGACTATATCCTTTCAAGGTATTGTCCGACATACGTAGTCATGTTAAATGCGCCAAATTTTTATTGAGAAGGCAACGGGGCAAAGATCAAAACTGAGCTGGAGATAGAGGTACATTTTAGAACGCCTCAATGCCTTATGCTTCACTGGCACCCGTAGCTTGTTACGGTCGGTCTACATGAATTTTCTCATGCGCTGGCAGCATGCTGTACCTGTGGCAGAATAGATGGTATTGAATTAGATCCCGACGAGGGTGGTGTCACCCACATACGAGGTGGGAACCCATATGTAACTTTACCGGCTGGTTATGTTGGATCGAGTGTTTGGTAAATGAACATAGTCTGTACCGCAGTATGATTTTTTGCTTGCTAGTTCTGACGATCTCTGACGATTTATAGGGGTGCTTTACTGATATTTGCTGGATTTGATACGACTGCGTCAAAAGTAGCTGCTATTTCGCTAGGTGTCATTCTGCTCCTGGTGTTGTATTGGGCGAAGAATTGGTTGACGAGGGGTATCTCGCTAATGTTCATCGCACTTATTGTAGGACTGGTACGTATATTGCTTGGTGTCTGCGAAGCTCGCAACTGGGGGGCGGGGGGCTGATACGATCCATATCTATAGTGGTTTGTCGATGGAGGCAAAGGTTTACGATACTTTGTGCTGTTTATGGGTATGCGCACAATCCGCCGATAACAAAATGTAGAGGTAGTTATTTACAAGTCAAGCCCATGGTAGGTACCATGTCCGTCCTGTACTCTTTGTGGGATATAGTGGAAGACTTGATCACTAGACGTGTCCATGAATCAGATGCCTCCAAATTCTCCAAGATCTGTTGCGGAGGTTGTCTGCCTAGTCAGGTGTGGGGCCTTATCTGGTTCCTAGTCTCGCTAGTCTTCTTAGGGGCTGCAATAGTCGCCGCTCTCTATTTTTTCAAGCCGAACTCGTGACTACCGTGGACTAGAGTAGGTTCTGTGCAGGTTACGTCGCGATTGTTTATGACTTTTCCACCTTCCACCTGTAGCATATATTTGATGCTTAATGTCCATTAGAGTAATATTCCATTCCTAGATTCTCGTCTGCATATCGTCATCTCAAATCAATTTCGCACCATATGATACCGCTGTAGAGCTTCATCACATTGATTGTAATCCTTTAAACACCCCATACTCAGGAAGAGAGTACTCGTGTATATTCGTAACCTGGTCGTTTATAGGAGTTGAATCACTATGTCTCCTCTCAAACTCAATCGAACATGCATTTCAGTATGCTATGCTTGCAAGAAAAGAGCGGTTACATTATTCGACATAGTCCGAAGTTACTCCAGTTTGCAGTTATTATCTACAGATGTTGTTTTCATGCTATTCAATTTCACATCGGAGGCTCTGCTTTTGGTCGTGCAGTATAAACAAAATGCATTACGCACTAGTTGGCAGTTGAATGAGAAGTTCAGCTGCATTTTGTACTGAAGACCGGTCAAGATGCATTTAAGGAACCTGCCAGGCAGAGCTTCTTTTGGCCGGTGCTGCTTGACGATGTCAGGAGAAGGAGGTGCATGCTGAAGTGAGTCGGCGTAGGCGGGAAGCGTCAAGACCATCGGGAATCCAGATATAACGTCGGTTTGATTCATAATTTGGTTCTGACTTGCGGTGACTGCTGGTGACTGATGCCTCCAGCATAGTAACAAACTTAGGAGAGAGAGAGAAAGGCAAGGCTACTCGATGCTCAAAGCGCATTCCATCCTGCTGTCAACTGTACCCATATCATATCAGCCATAGGCCATAAATGACGGTAGAGACAAACGCAAGCAGCTCTTCGACTTCGGCGAGCAAACATTCAGACAACGACAATCAAACTCTCATCATGAGCAAGCAAAAAAGGAAGCGGATCCCTCTGCCTAGTCCCCCCGTATTTCACAGAAGAAAGCAAACTGCCTCCATCGCGAACCTCCCCACCGAAATCCTGAGTGAAATATTCACATTCGGTAGGTGATGGGTTACACTCATCACAGGACGAACACCTTACAGATGCTGCTATACTGACAATGCGCTGATTATAGTACTTCCCCAACAGCGAGATTTACATACATTATGTGGAGTTTGCACTTCCTTCAACCAAGCTGCTACTCGCTTCCTCTACAGGTAACATTGACATGTGCGCACAAAGCCAGAAACTCAAGCATTCCTTCCCATTATCAGATGGCCAAAGTTCAAGGACACATTCAGCTGGGCCCAATTCATTCTATCTTTGACCCAACTCACTATGGCTGATACCAAGGGCTTTTCTTCCTTGGGTTCATTGGTACAAGTCCTGGATGGTGGGAGACTCAAGTTTGATATGGCTGGCATTCAATAGTGAAACTTAAGGAACTAATCTTAAAAGTCATATCATAGTCTCGGCTATCATGGGCGTAGCAATATCTGCTCCAGAACGTGTAGTCCCCATCATCAAACCAACTGCTGCGACTCGTGTACAAGTCAAACTAGTAGTCAAAGATGCTTCAGAAAGTGATTTAGAGATACACACACCAACCACAAATGCAATGGGCAATGGGGGTGCCCTAACCGCATACCACCACATCGCCGCCGCGGGTGGGGGAAACGGCAATTATCATCATCATCATGTCGTAGACGATGAAGGAGATGATGATGCTCAAATTACTGCGGAAGAATTAGCTGTATGGCAAGCTGCTATAGACGCTAATAACGATGTTAACGTATTCGTGAATGGAAATATGGGTGGCCATGGCAATGGAAATGCTGCACCAAATCAAGGATTTCCAATTCTTCACCTCATACTACAACAACAGGCGATTGCTCTAGCTAATAATCATAACAATGGAACTGGACATGGTCATCTGGCACCGTTACCACAAATCTTGAATCAACTACAGAATGTCAATCCGCAACATGTGCCACCAAACTTTGTCAATATTAATCAGCACATGCATCACCAGAACGCAGCAGTCGCCGGTGTTACCAATCATAACTTTAATCATCATAATCACCCCTTCCACCACCATCTTCACAATCTTTTTAATCAACCACACAATCAGCAACAAAATGAACCAATGCAACACCGGGTACGCGTAACCCGAGTATCATCCGCATCTACAGTGGAAAGGTCTTCACGGATTCAAATCTCGGCGTCTTCATTGAAAGACCTAGCTGAGAAGTGTACAGACTTACTAGTGCTTAATCTGGCCAATTCGACGTTATTCCCAGATACATATCTACCGCAGATTAATGCATACATTTCCAGATTACCATATCAACCTGAAGAGCATTTGGCACGCATACCCGTCACAGTGTTCGATGCAATCAAGTCTTTGATATTGGGGTGTAAAAAGTTGGTGAGTTTGGATCTGAGAGGCGGCGAAGAAATTACAGATGAAATCACCCTTTGGATTGTTGATAATGCAAAGAGTCTTCGCGCTCTGGTACGTATTCTTTGCTGTTTGGTGCCCTAATGCATGACGTACAGATGATGTGATACTTGTTTCACTCACTTGAATTGTTTCACTAGAACCTTGGAAAATGCTCAAAAATCAAAACTGGCGCTGCCAAGCTCTTCTTTGTAGGTGATCCAGCGCAGCTCAAACCCCAAGTCGTCGCGGCCTTGTCATAAGTCTAACAAAAGTATAAAAATGTTTATTGAACATGAAAGTAGTCATCAAGCGCAAAAATGAATACCATGTTGTTTAGTCAAGCTCATAATACTTTGCATTGTATTCCGTGATGTTACTAGTTAAAACGATATTCCCACGTCGGGAAACATAGTTGAACGCTCACAGGGTCTTGCCTGTGATAGAAGAAAGCGCAAGTTTTTGCTGATTGACCTAATCTCATTGTAAATTCCACATCTTGGAGTCCTTTCGTAACCTCGCTAGTAGTAACTTGTCTTTGTAGGACATGCCAGAAGTAGATGAAGGGATAACGACAGATGACAAAGTAGGTGAGACAGAAGTTGTAGTTGTGGTAGTTGAAGAATGTTGAGTTGAAGATGCTTGAGTATCTGGCCTCTTGATTATGTTCCCAGTCTTCGAC
This sequence comes from Synchytrium endobioticum, assembly GCA_006535955.1. NCBI lineage: Eukaryota > Fungi > Chytridiomycota > Chytridiomycetes > Synchytriales > Synchytriaceae > Synchytrium > Synchytrium endobioticum. The sequence goes on along the minus strand of QEAN01000118.1, from coordinate 25,946 downwards.
TCTTCGGCAGTGACAGATGCGCTTGTTGTACTCGTTGATCCTGAACGCCAAGCATCCAAAGCCTCCAGAAAGGAAGCTCTCGAATCAGACTCGGAAAAGCACGGGCCGTCCAACAATGAATCTTCAATTAATTGCTGCATATTCGGTTCCCGGTATGATGTCGATGAGTTGGGAGTTTGCGGACGACTGTTTGATGCCGTGGTTGGGATTGTCACGTTCCACTAGTGGCATGCAATGTCAGAATCTCCATATCTGATATGGAGTTCTTTCAAAACGTACCATGGGCATCGCAAGACCATCCTCATTCCTCTTGCCAGGGTCGCTATCCTTTGTTGGCGCTCTCTTCCTCGCCTCCTGGGCATATCGACTCAGCGAGCCACTCGATTGTGCTGACTTCCATAATGAAGATTTTTGTCTGCATTCGCAAGTGGAGACATTAAGGGGTGTCAACAAAGATGGCGACGGAACTTACGATCTGGAATCACGCAATGCCTTCATTTCGTCACGTAGTGCGTTCAGCCGTTCCTCCATACGAAGATTCTCGAGTTCGAGTTTTTGAGATTCGGACATTATGAGAGATCTAGGTGAGTATGCTTTTGGTTTCGACGGTCTTGGGGCACTAGAGGATGGGGCTTTGGATAAGAGATATGAAGTGGATCCATTTGAGCGTGGATGTATCCTATGGTCCATTTGTTGATGAGTGCGAGAAAGTGGAGTTGAGTGTTTCGTTAGGGGAGATCGCAGCATGTGATTTCTGACAATGAATGCAGCACGCCAATCATTACAGCGGAAGGGGGACGTACTACTTGGATTAAAACGGTCTTTGTGAGCTTAGGAATAGCCTACCAAGTCGGACCGAATAATAACAATCGTGTCATTTTTTCCTGACACATAGGCTGGTCGCCCACATGACGATGACACCTGAACTGCCACATATATCAATCGAGGTAGCTTACAGGAATTGTGACTAGGAAATCAAGAAGCTAAGCCGATGGAATTAAAATTATAAGCCCAGATAGTTCGTGCATTTTTGTCATCATCTCCATTCATGAGGGGGCTCACCCACTGTACACATATCCCACTAACACTTTTGGATGAGATGGCCGTCGTGGACACGCTAATATCATCGTACATTGTTGACGCTTTTTCATCACCGTGGTCGACCTACCAATACAGAGAATGAGGTGGACATCGCTGAAACTCGTAGCTGGAGAAACTGATGGAACCATCCATATCTTCAATTTCAATTTCGTGTTTCAAGACGAAATGCTTGTCACATCCTCCTTGTCCACATTGTGATATTGCAGTTGTGTATGATACGGGCCTTTCTACATAGCGCAACTTCAATTTGCAAACGCAAGCCGATGATCTAACTAGTCACAGGTCTGCTACATAGCTGTATGGCCACTTTGTCTGCGATCTGCCTTGGCATGTCCGTCATTCAGTGTGTAATATGGTTCCTTCACATGGCATGGCATGGCGAGTAAATGCAATTTGACCGCAAATGTTGGATGATCAATACCAGATCTGATGCCCATGGCTATTGTAAATATTTGTTCAGTACTGATCCAAGTACTACCAGTGCATCAATCACAGGCAATAGTGCATCACATATATCTGCAGTGGCACTATTACATTTGAATCGAGTATTTCCATGAATAATCAGACATAACTCTACTAAGACGTACTCATCTTCTCTTCTGGTTGAATGTCACAATGTGATTTGACAAAACCCTCCTATGAAGTAAGTGGCCAATTCTCGTAATTTCGATGCGGCCATGACATTGATGCATTTGTTGCTCATCTTGGACATAGAGACGTCGCTTACATTATTAACTGACCGCCGCATATTGGCATTTGTATTGTGCACATGTCAGAGTCGACTTCCAGATGCCTGTCTATAAACAACCATCCCAGAGCGCCTTCACGCGTGCTTTACGTGTAGACGGCGCGTTGGGCCATATGTATACAGCCAGTGGAGCTCGTTCTTGCCGGTAGTAATAGTGCAGTGTTCTGAGTCGATTGTTGCCCTTTCAGTCTTGCTGCAAATGAGCAACATATCATGCTTCCAGGCAGTCGTTGACTAGTCGCTTTCAGACGGATTCCTTCGAGGTTGTCGTCTATATGGGCATACGGGGACAATACGTTTAATCAACGTCAGTCATTGTCTATAAAAACACATCCTGCAGTCTGCATCCAAAAAATCAACAACATCAAAAATCAACAGAAACCCGAAGGAAAGTAGCCATGACAGTAGCCCCATCAGTAGCAACCAACACTCTGCATGTCACCTATGATCCAAGGCTAACTGACAGAGGCGATTTGGTAAGTTCATGATTGCATTCAGCTGTGAAGCTGGTCAGGAAGAGCAGCATCATACCGAATATCTCAAGCAGAAGTCAATGGCGACATAAAGAATATTCTTGAACGAGCCTAGAACTATTGTCAACGATTCCATCAATCATTGACAAGCCGTTTTCATGACTCAATATCGACATTCAGCTTTAGTCAGTCGGAACGGGACCTCAACGAGTAGATCTGCATATGGAATGATGATATAACGATCAAAGCTAATCACATTGATGGATGATTGCACCCTATCACATCGTTGATCTACCAGTTGGTCAGGACGCATTGTTCATTATGCCCCCGGACAGTAATGGCGAACTTGTTGAGGAGCTGTTTCATTAATTTCACTATTGCGGATTATTCAAAAACGGGAGCGCGCACGTTCTAAATCATCTACTCCATCATCTAGTATGTGACTTTTCGCGGCCTGGCCGGCTTTGAATTAGTAGGCCTGTATGAATCATACTTGTTTGTGAGGTTTGAAACTCCTGTATTTGCTGCTCTGGCTCTATGCAAACCTCGTCCGACTGGAGTCATTACGTATGAGGTCAGTGGTGCGCCTCCCCTTTCAAAAAATAATCATAAATGGATCGATGACCTGGCACGTTGAAAATAGGCTGCCAAGCATCGATACACTATACCCTACCCACAGCCGCAAGATGATAATGATGGTCCTTGTGCAGTGTTGCATATAACTCACATGCCTGCTGGTTGGACTCAAGTGGAGATGACGAAGATTTTTCAACTCTTTGATGGGTATGTAACTGGAAATTTCAAACGCTGCGCATTTTCATTTTCATCAACTTGTGCTATCACCAGATTTGTACGAGCCACCTTCCATGAAAAATATTCTTACTGTCACTTCTTGACCCACGAAGCAGGTTTGTCGATGCCTCTTAAATCATCTTCCCATTATAGTTAATGTAACACCATTACTTATCAAATTAGCCGCTCGTGCAAGAAAAGAATTAAGGTGTTCGACAAACCTGGTTGTCTCATTTGGTGAGCGCTTCGTTCGGGGCGTTGATGACTTGTCACTTACCACCCCAAAACAAATGTGTGGACTAACTCGGTAAATAATGAAAATAGCCAAGGTGTTCAAGGAGCATAGAGCTTCATCAGCACCGCATATGGAGTCGAATCGGACTGCGTCCATTGTTGCTGGTCAACTACCACGAGTAGGGTGTTATCAAACGTATTCTGCACCATCCTTGTCAGCTTATGCCACTGTTCCACCACGATTCCACCCTCGTCATCCATATATCCCCTATGAACTGGCTCCCAATGGTTACACGACACCACCCCCATATGACTTATATAGTAGTAGTCATAGCGCGGCAATTTCAACCACCTATAGAACGCCCACTCACACCATACATCGTGCTCATTCTGCATCTGCACTCAATCATATGTATCGGCGTCAATTTCAACTAAGAACGCCACCAAATGAATCGGATGAGGCAGTGCACGATCAGGAGGAAGATCATCTTGACGCAAATACATCAGGCGATTCAATACTGGTGGATTTGGCAGCGGAGCTAGATACCATGAGTGTTCATGAACGAGAAGGCGCATCGTATTATGCTCAACACGTGTATCCGCCGAACATGCCAGCCCAACAAGCACAATATCACCTCCATCAACCACCTCATCATTATTATACAGTACCAACTCGCAAGGGGTCCTGGGGGTTACCAGCTACATATTTGGACAGGTGGTCCAGCTCCTCTGCTTCATCCTCCCCATTGAGATCTGATTATCAAGATTACGACTCGATGGAGAGAGAAATTGTATATGGCCACCACAAGAACATGCAGGCTCCTTTCGATTTGAACTTGCACGCTGGTCGTATGCGTTATCGGAAAGTATCGGACCCAACGCCAGTCATGTCGAAGAAGCCAGTAGATCCCTTGTCTGCAATTGGTGGTGAGAGGGCAGCACGAATGGCTCGCATGTCTGGAAGCGGCTTGTCGGCTGGACACTTATCTCCGAATATGATGCCTGCCCGATCAGCTCAATCTGTTACGGAAGGCAATGGTAGTATACGATCGTCTACACCAGGTTATTTGTTTGACGGTGTTGATGGTAGAGGATCCTCTCATTCGGGGACAACGAGAAGTTTAATACCTCACCGTCAGCCATCAATGTATGCCAATGGTAGCGGTCAGGCATATCCATCATCTTCGAGATCTTCATCGCCATCTTCAACCAGTTCGTCTTCCTCTCTGTCTCATGTGAACGGTAGCAACAGCAACCATCACAATAATAGTATTAGTAATAATAATCTGGCAATCAAGACGCTATCTACCAGCACTGCACAACCTCAACAACTATCGGCCTCCTCATCTGCCACTGTTGAAAACATTGCGGCCGCAGGTGATCTGTCACAAACCAAACAGCCATCAGGATCATCGCCATTATCGCAACAATTATCCTCAGAGCAGTATCCACGTCCCCGTGCCGTATCCAAGGCCGCTGAGCAATTCCATGCCCTTTTCTCGAAGCCAACCAATAGTGTCGACATACACCAAGCGTATGGATGGTAATCGGATGATGCACCCTGCTTTTAGCTAGCGAGAGGTTGCTGTGTAGTATTCATGGTCTGTTAGATTTTAGTATACATTAGTAGGTTACCCTTCCTTTAGTACCAACGTGTGTATTAGTAGGTTGATAGGCAAGCTTGTCATAATGACTCTATGGATGTAAGGACGTTTTATGTATTTCTAGATAGTTCACCCCCGCGTTACTAGTTCCATCTATAGTCACATTTAATCTATTTTATTTCACGATCTACATGGACAATCCGTCAACTAAATCTTGTAAATAGTTTATTTTATAGGCCGAAAAGGTCAGAAGGACAGAGGTAGTTAGGCGGTTTTATTGCTTGTAGTTTCCGGGTATACCCATGAGGAGATTTGATTTCTTCTATAGCTAAAACCTCAATATATCTGCACTCACATCAAAACTGTACTCCGAAGGTGAAATTTTGCCAGTGAGTGCCTTAGTGACAGAGAGTGAATCCAAGAGATCGCCTACCTATGCAACCACTAATGTTGAAAAAGAATTCCATGTTCCATTTCGTTTCATTTCTTAAATGAAATAAAGCCTTGTTGTAACTAATCTACGTGAGATTGTTACGTAATACACCTACAAGCAGGTTATACACAGGGCGTAGACAACGCAAGTCCGAGGGTGGAACCACACATGAGCAAGTAGTGAGATATTAGGTGAGTATCTGGTGGGACAGTGGCGTTATATTCAAAACTACAACGGAATGAGTTGTTACTCCTGTTGTCATTTATAAAAGTGCAATTGATACGAAATCAAATAGCGAAAACTATCGTTGAAAGGAAATGGAATTAGGAATAATTGTCGATTCAGTGCATTTCTTGCTATTTCCTCTCTTCCGCTTTGCCTTCCCTCGAAATTTTCCATTTGGTCCCAACATTCCAATTCAACGTAGTAATTAACAGCAATGTGTTGTCTAGGTGATCGGCAATCAGACGGCGTGCCCTGAACATCTTTCTGGATAACGCAAGAGAATTTTTCGTGCTTTGGTGACATATTCGATCGGCTGAACGTTGGGAGACACAACACTCTTACATATGGGTTGACACTGGTTTGTATGACGGTCTCGGTTCCGATCCAATATACGCCACATCTCGGTCACATTCCAACTCACAGATAGCAAATAACCAGTCTCAAAGCGGTATATGTTCTGGGTTGACGCATTAAAAGGCTTGGCATCTTATGGGGATGTCATCCGCCTAAATCTTCTAGAGGATCTTCCAGCCTGCGATGGTAAGCATATAGTTATATTGGAAAATCTAGACATTTACACCTTGTCTCAAGTATGTATTATGAGTGTCTGTTGTTGAGCCATCAAAACTATCACATCTTGGTCTCGCTAAGGCCCGTATTGATCCACTTTGCAACATTGGCCCTCTCTCGCTCTAACCAGGCAGTGTTGCTCCTGACTTTTTCAAGAGACTGATCCAACATGCGTCGAATAGACGCAGTGGGATGGTCCTTGGCCCAGTCAGAGACCTCCTGAAAAAAACAATACAAGTGCAATGTGAATGGCGCACCTTGTGTGTTCACACAAATGTATAACGCACCTCAGCAAAATCGACGCCGACCCGGTCTTCGATACATGTCTGCGTGATACGACCCAGCAGCGACAACGTAGGTTCATACCTCGGGTAAATAACACCATCCCAGTTTCGTTTCAGCCAGTCCCATATCATGGCACGCACTTTGGCTGTCTCGCAGTTATGGTTGCTCATGCCCGCGAGCGGATACATTGCGTCTTGGGACCTAACGATCTCCGTGTTGAGTACTACCTCATCCAGCAGATATAGGACGAGTTCGAGAGAGTTAATGGCTCCTAATGCTTGGAGGGCTGCCAGTTTCTGATCAGGTGTTGGGATGATTCTACGACAGTAGGAGGTCAGCAGAGGCGTGAGCGAATCACGAAAAGAAAGTTCCCTCACTTGTACAGATTCAGCATTATGTCAAACTGATCCTTGCTGCTCGAATGTCGGGCATACGTAACAAACGCAGCACCTCGCAAATTGGACGGTAGAGCCGCTTGATTGCCTCTTATGTACTCCTGGAACCGTTTCAGCAACTCTCCGATAATCCTACCGTTTGCAATGGAGTTTCCGGTTATCACAAGACATTACGAGAGTGATTAAACGACATGTAGAAGCCACTCACACTTCATCACCAGCCTTGGAAGCCACTGCAATGACCAAGTTTCGTTTCAATGTTGTCAAGTGGTCGTCCGACTTTAGATATTCAAATCCTATAGCCCGGGCTTTTGGACCATAAATTTGTCGTTTTAGCGCGTCCAATCCTTGACGTACACCATCTGGTTCTGTGTACCAAATGGATTGTAGCGATGATAATTGAGAATTCATTTCTGTTAGAACGCTGTTCGACTTTGATTGGTTAGCATAAATCTGCAGGCAAAGACCATGCTCATCTAACATCGCAGACTTACATGTATGATTCCTCTTTTTTATACCATCTTAAGACTTCTAGTGCACCGACAGTGGATCCATAACCCGCTCGAGCCAGAGCCCAAGCATCAGTCAGAACACTAATTCGATCAGACGACGGCAGCACTGATCCACCAGACTCGTGTATCTCTTTACACAATTTCGTGAGAGCATCCTGTGACATTTTGACTCTATACAGTCCCGTTGATTCGTAATTAAACTTGTAAAAGGAGTGGGCAGACTCAGTATACGGGATCGTAATAGTCTGGCGTTTTTGACTCATCATGATACGATGTGGGTTTTTGCCAGTGCTGTCTGTGGCTATTACCAGTGGAACTGTCCAGACTACTTTGTCTTCTTCTGGTTTTGGATCGCCTGATGACAAGTACCGCGATTGGGAGAGTGTGATGCTAAGTTCTTTTTTCGCAGCATCGTATTTTTCAGACTCGATTGTGACCATTGGATAACCCATTTCTCGAGTCCATGGCCACATCAATGAGGCAACGTCGACACCTATATGATGGCGGCGAGTTTCAACAAGGTTCGAAACGTGTAGAGTTACCTGCCACCGACACCAACCTGAAGCTTCTGACAGTGAATTCCATAAATCCTTGGTGGCAGCGTTAGAGTAGGCAAACTTTCTCAAGTATGATCGTACGCCGTTCATGAAGTTGTCTCCACCTAGTCAAGCATCATATGTGTCAACGACAGCGGACGGAGGGCGATGAATTGATGACTGTTTCGATCTCCGTACCTAGGGCAGCATTCAGCATACGAATGACACTAGCGCCTTTGGAATAAGAGATTGCATCAAAAATTTGACTGATCTATACAGTTTTAGCGTGTCAGAGGATTGCTTTGAAACTGGCACTAGTCTTTTTACAAACCTCTGCTGGATTCTTTACATCCACTTCAATTGGATGAGAGGATCGTAGGGCATCGAGTTCGTATGCTCGTTGCATGTCATCCATAACAAATTGTGTCCAAACATCCCAATCTGAGAACAAGAAATCAGTAGACAGCCATCCAACGAACGTCGCAAATCCCTTTGTAAGTTGGGCATCAAATGGTCAGTTCGTGAAACATCCGTGTGACATGGACGAGTCACATACCTCGTTGAGCCATAGATCCGACCACCACTTCATGGTAACCAAGTTTCCAAACCACTGATGCGCAAGCTTTCTCATGGAATGAAAAACTGTCAACACAGACGTAACGCTCATCCGTAATGCACACAGTCATACCTCATGACCAATAACATATGCAACACGCTGTTTAGTGATAGCAGTGGAATTTGCTTCATCAAATAGCAGCAACACTGTACGATACGTCACAAGGCCCTATAAAATTAGTATTTGTAAATTTACTCGTGTCGCATGCAATACAATAAAGAAAAGCGGAAACTCCATAATGGCGCATACCCAGTTTTCCATTGCCCCTGCACCAAAATCTGGAATGGCGACCAGGTCACTCTAAAGATTCGGATATGTCGAAGAGTCACATGAATGATGAACGAGGATGGACCCAGAGCGAAACGCACTTTTGATAATGGGTATGCAATGTCAAAGTACTCTGAGAAAAACTCTAAAGTCTTTGTGGCGACATGCAGTCCAAATCTTCCTTGTTCCTTCAAACCTTTTGGAGTGAAAACCCTGACTTTAATAGGTTTGGCATCTGCCGGTTTCTTTGGATGGGCATAATCTTCTACGTGGTCCAATTCACCAACTACAAAGGCCACCAGGTATGTAGACATGATCGGAGTGCGTTCAAACCTGACGCTTTTGAGAGTTTGGCCGTCAACTTGGACTGGTTTTTCTTCTAGTACGTCCATGTTGGATAGACCTACTCGATCTTGTGGTATGATTAGCGTAGAGTCGAAGGTTGCTTTTAAGGCGGGTTCATCCCAGCAAGGAAAACAACGGCGGGCGTCTGTGGCCTACATGGTCAAAATGGACTTGTTATGGGCTGTCAATCACGCGCGATGATGGCGACTTGGCATACCTCAAATTGAGTCACTGCCATGTATCTAGTAATTCAAGGGCGAATAAATGTGTCGCTCGTGGCAGTATGTTTCAGTTATAGGCTATATGATCCACTTACTTCTTGTTGCCCTCGTCGTCCGTATAGGCACTCCTGTAAAATCCAGCCAATTGATCATTATGACTGCCTATGAAGCTGAGGTGTAGCACAGCAGTAGATCCAGCAGGTAGCGTATTGTCGAATTCGAAGGTCGCAGTTTCGGCTGGCTTATCATAACTGATTGACTTTGCGTGTTGAGTGTGCTCGGTCTTGATGGTGGTGACGGTGATTGAGACGTCGTTGATGTCGAGTTCATTTGCATTAAGTGTAATTTTTGTTGAATCCTGATTGATGGTCAAACTATGGAATGGATGGACATGTTAGCGAGGCGGTGATGCCGTGCGTTACTTCATGACCAGATGACCATGAACGATGGGATATCGTGGGAATATGCCATATAATATTGCATCCATGTCGCCCGACGCACGATGCAATCAGCAAATCGAGAACGTACTGAATGTTGACATTTCCTTTGAATTTGAACGTTTCGAGATTTGGCGAGAGGGTGACCTCATAATGCGTTGGAGTCGCATTGGTTGGAAGCATGTGATGCTCAGGCGCGGTAGCTGGCATGTCTTTCTGCTGCTGCTGCTGCTGCTTTTTCTAATGTTTTCGGATCTGGGTGCCGGTGACATGCGCGACCCAGTGACAAGTCCACGTGGTCGTTCACATTCGACGCGTGACTTCCCCACGCTTCTGCTTTTGTTCACACGCATAACCCTTGTAACAATCATAATCAGCAATATGGTCCGCTACTCTAGAGCTGATTGGCTGACTTGCTGCGTTCGTGGCGGTCCTTCAGTACGGCCGAACCGAATATAAGCTATTTTCTCACAGTATTATTCGTCCTGTATAGCAATTGCAAGGAATGCCTACTGGACTGGATTTTGCATCCCATGTGCTCGCATAATGCCACATGTGAGAAGAGTGTCGTTGTTATATGACACGATGTCCGGTGGCTCATGCAATTCGTGCCATCTCTGACCAGTCTGTGTTCGCGTGTCGAAATCGTTGCTGCGATTATCATTAATGCGATGCTGCAGGTCTGCGAATCTGTCCAAAGACTTCAAGACATGCAATACCAAATTCACTAGTGCTCAGACGGTGCAATCCCCGTCCTCACTTATTGGGTATGTGATTGCGTGGCCCTATGTCAGGTTCACCCGAAAGTGTCAACTCGCTTGGAGCTGATCGACGCTCAGATATAACGCACCAGGATGAGACATGGAGCAAAGGCATACGCAAAGAAGCTTGGCAGAACTCCAGAGCATAGGATCGACTTGCTGAGAAATCTCGTATCCCAGTTATTGCATCATGAACGAATCGTCACAACAGTGGCAAAAGCTAAATTCGTCAAGCCTGTTGCTGAAAGGGTGAGTTCTGCTCAAGAAGTGAAGGTTTGCATGTACCATTCCCTCCTTTGACCTTTCCATTATTGCCGAGTGCTCGTGTGAAGACATCCACACATCAAATAGGTGATCAACTGGGCAAAGAAGGGGGATGAGAAGAGCATTGCTAAAGCATCCAAGTTCATTCTGGTGTGCCATCTACCTTTTTTGAGGAACCAGCCGCATCTTTCTATCCTTCTAACTTGACAAATCACCTCAGAATGTTGCGCAACGAGCCCCAAAATCAGACGATGAAGTAACGTTAACATACAGTAACACTACCAGAAAGCTATTCGGACCACTAGTAGCACGATATAGTAGTCGGCCAAGTGGATATGTCCGTATTCATAGATACGGATTCAATGCCGTATCGTCAGACAGAGCTCCCAAAGCAGTCTTAACACTAGTGGATTCACCAAAAGACATAATCCATAATCTGGCAGTCAAAAATATAAGCCAAATTGAGCACCAAGTCCGAAAACTAGAGCAACAAAAGTATAGAGTCGTGAAGATAAACCTCACGGATCCAGTCACAGCATTGCCCACCCCCAGCGTACAATTACTTCCACGCCATGATTTGAAGCCATACCAATTGGGCTGTTTGAATGCCAGGGAAATCAAACTGCACAAACTTTTACACAAGTATCAAAAGTCATTGGCATCCTATCCCGTAGGTAGAGAATTAGAATCCAAAATGTGGAGGAACAATGTCGTAAAGAAACTAGAAGCGCAGCGTGATGATTTTGAGAATGAGCTGATGGACGAATGGGAAAGGACGGGCGACGAGGGGATCAAGAGGAAGAAGAGAGAGGCAAAAGCATTGGGACTACAGATCGAAAAAGGTGGTATAATAACGAGAATAATGCCACCATGGGAAGTAGCTATAACGCAAGCCGATGTGCCATCTGTAGGGTCGCCAAAGATGGTAGAAGATGATCGGCTTAGTAAGGGAAGCGAGAGGAAGAAGTTTGTGAGGGAAGAGGAAATGCCAAAAAAGGACGAGAAAAAGGTCCCCGAGGAACACGCAAACCCGTCTTCCAAGAGACAGGCAAGTAAAGTCTCTGAATTCTTCACACGATTAGGTCTGAATTGGAATAAATGGTTGTAGTTTCTAGTGTTATATATAGTATATTGTGAGATAGTGGCTACAACATCATCCGCTTTTCATCCTCGTCAGATATATCAGATTTGGCCGGAAAGTCTGTGCTAGCGCATGTGGCAGCTGACAATGTAACTGTCGGGTCATATGAGATTTGAATGTTGGTGTATTGTCGTGAATTACGTTCCAATACGTACCTGACCTCGCACGGCACCTCCATATAGCACATACTTGGTATGCTACACCAACAATACCACATATAATGGTATTGTCCTAAATGGTAGAGACCAATTTTGGAATGGTATCATTGGGCAATTTTTGATAGTACGGAGATGTCCGCAACAGAAATATAATGTGTCTACAGAATGATCTGTGCGTGGAATTTGATAGGTATGGTGTGGTGCCTTCGGGGAAAGCCCAGAGATCAAGCCAGAAATGTAATAGTCCCTTCTGCCTGATCAAGACATGCGTCACGACAGAAGCCGCAAAGTGAAACATACCGTCGAGAGTCCAATTATCCATCATTCCAAAGATACGCCGACTGTAGACCCGAAAGAGTGGTAGAGCCGAGGTGGCAGGGGTTTCGATTATTATACGTGAATCAACTGGAAGGAGCCTGCTAGCATGACCTTGAACTTGTGGCTAGTTGGTCGTAAGATCATAGGCATTGGTCGCAATTACGCGTAAGTTTGCTATTAAGTTGTGACATCTACAACCAAGGTAACGCCGCGCAGAACTTCGTCAGTGAACATGCCAAGGAGCTAGGAAATGCTGTATGTAGCAAGTCCAGCTCAATTATTCTTGAAACCATGATTGAATTTGCCTAGGATTAGGTTCCTACATCACCCTTCTTTTTCCTAAAGCCTACTTCATCATACGTCACATCAGGAGGAAACATTGAAATTCCAAAAGGACAAGTTGTGCATCATGAAGGCAGGTAGATCCGATCAAATCTAGTATGAAAGCGCGAATTCTAACTTTGACATGTTAGTGGAATTGGGTGTCGTGATGAGTCACACCGGACGAGACATACCTGCATCGACTGCGATGTCTTACGTGGCGGGTATGCGTTCCCCCTTCATAACGAGGTTCATTAGCGAATTCCCAGGGTAGCGAATGATTAGGCTACGTGCTTGCATTGGATATGACTTGTAGATCACTACAGGTATACACGTTCACCAGCAGTCGTTTTTCCTGCCCAGGTACCCCAAAGAAACGCAGTTGCAAATAGGACGAAGCAAAGAAATTAACCAGACCCTGGTCCTTAGCTAAAGGATTTGACACATTCACCCCAGTGAGGTGAGTTTTTACTGTGTGATGATCTGTCACTCAGTTCTACATCTCAGATCACATCAATCTAGCTCGTTCATTCTAAAGAATAAGATCGAGGACCCACATAACATGAATATTTGGCTCAAGGTATCTGCAGGCCAATTTCCCCCTCTGATCAATTTTGACGCGTATCCACTAGGTCGATGATAAGCTGACCCAGAATGGAGTCACGAGCGATATGATTTTCAAGTAAGCCTTCTAAATTTCCGCTCATGATATCATGCTACATTGACGCCAATGTGCTCCCTTCAGAATTCCAGCATTGATTGAATATATCTCGAGCGCGATGAAACTGGAAAAGGGCGATGTGATACTGACCGGCACGCCGCAAGGAGTGGGACCTGTACTTCCGGGCCAAAAGTTGATGGGCGGGCTGAAATGTATAGCCACGGGTGCAGAGCTCGTACCTGATTTCAAATTCAATGTCGTCGCTCGCCGCGGAAGCGGGATTTGGGGAAGTGGGCAGTGAAACTTTTTGAGGCGCTTTTGAATGTGTTTATGGGGCTATAATCCAGTTTCAACGCCTTGCGAGATCTTGAGATCATGGACTACTATGTTATATCGGAGCTTCCCCTCTGTTTCAAGCGCCACTTTGATATATTACCTCAAACGAGCTTTGAAAGTATGTCGCCCATGTTGTCTCCAATTACGACTATGTAGGCAGCTTCATTGTATGGGATGCGATTCACTCAAATACTTTATATAACTTGCAATACATACTGACATCGTGGTATAAGGTATTAATCTAATTTAGATGGTGCTATCATAGTATTTACAGTTCACGGATGTCTTTTTATATAACTTGCAATACATACTGACATCGTCATTTTGTTAGCGAGAGCATACCTATAGCGCAACATGATGTGTATGAGTGATCATGTTGTATGCAATGATAGGAAGAGAGATTGGAGAAGGTATCAATTATATGCACAGGATTGTCCCTTTAGTGGCGCGTAACTTAAGCTATCAGTCTAAGAGATAGTCCTTTCCCCTATACAATGACTAGATCGTACACTTTGAACATAGACGCAGACATTTGGTAATAGAGGCAAGGTCTAACTTCGGTGATATTCATATAGTCGTACTAGTTATAATCAATATCTGACTCCTTCTAGTCATAGCTCTATTAATAACTTAGCACTCGAAGTTCATCCACAATCAATGTCTGCTGAAGAGTACGAATACCAACTCCAGCAAGTAGAAGAGGTATTGAAAGCGGATCCAACGAACAGTGAATTGCTAAAGCTGAGGGCATCTTTAACGGAATTGATACAATTGGTACATGCTACTAATAACGTATCATCAGCATCATCATATAAGAAGCAATCATCATCATCAACTGCCACATCCAATGTAGGAGGAGGCAAGGAAGGATCCGAGTTGGGTTCTATTCAATGGAGCAAAGGTCAGAGAGTAATGGCCAAGTATAAAGATGGACTCTTCTATGAAGCAGTCGTAGATTCAATCCATGGTGATAGGTACAAAGTAAAATTCACTGGATACGGTAATTTAGAGCAAGTAAGAGCATCTGATATTAGGCCAGTGCCTCCTCCTCCATCCATACCTTCTATAGCCTGTATAGGCAGTAATAGTAATAAAAAGGCAGGAGAGGTGTCGCCTCTGTCTTCAGCCCTAGCATTAGATGCAGCAAATAAAAAACGATCGAGTGAATCAGTATTTGGTCCACCACCTTCACTGGATAGGAAGAAGGCTAAATCAGGTGCAGGTACAACCAATGGCAGTCATAGTAATGGCGGTGGTAACGGCGCTCAACAAACGTCATCAAAACCTAATAAGAAGAAGGAAGATAAGGAGGAGGTTGTCAAGCAGAAGGCTTGGTTGGCATTTGCTGCGAAAGGTGGTAGTAAGAAGGCTGCAGCACACACTAAGAAGAGTAAGTGTATGATTCGATATGTTTGGGTGGAGCTAAGCGGCGATGCGCATCGAGGTTTACCCTTGATAATAACGTTTGGTTGCTAACACAGCAGCAAATATAGGCATGTTTTCAACTCCAGACGACCCACTTGCGAGAGTTGGGATAATCGGAAAGCCATCAGCCCAGAATCTCACACAATTCAAAGATAGAACCAAGGTACTTGACTTCTTGATGAATTTGCGCTTGTGCTTCGATCAGACCCGCCGCGATTGTTGCTGAATTTTCCACCTCACCAATGTAGCATATATTTGATGCTTGATGCTTATTAGAGCAAGATTTTATTCCTTGAAGTTCTTTGCCACAAGCTTCTTGTCTCTGTACGACGATCTCAAATCAATCTTTGCACCATAGAATACCGCTGCAGAAACATCACCTTTTTGATACGAGCTTTAGGACATTGATTGTAACACTTGAAACTCCAACATATTCAAGGAGAGAGTACCCGTGTATATTCATAATTTGCTCTTTTATAGTAGTTAACTCACCATCTCTCTCTTCAAACTCAATCGAACAGGCATTCAGCATGGTAATTTGCCAACATATACTTGCTTGTTGCGTTGTTTCGTCTTATGTAGAGGTGCTTTTTGTTGCAGTTAGAATTGCTTCTAGTGGTATTTTCTTACTCTTTTTGAAGTTCCGGGAGCCTAGACGCTCTGTTTTAAACGAGACTGCAAAATCTCTAGTATTTTTTCGGTGGCATACGTCAGCGTCCGATAATAAGGCCATTGTCAAAGAAGTGTTTCCAGAGCAGTTTTTTGCCTGGATTTTGATTTACTCACGTAACAGTCCAGATATCACCATGTGCTGCTTTTGTGCACAAGTGATTCTGTGTTATTCGGAAAGAGGTACACTTTCATTGCTATATCGGTTGTTAAAATATCAGGGGGTGTTTGGCACGGCTTCAAAGCTGATATATAGGTGTATTATCATGATAACTGCAAAACTACTAAACACTGTTTCTTTGCCATTGAGAGAATCCACGGCGAAGGGTTAAATACTCATTCCGATGCCAATCATCATGTTATCTTGGTAAGTCATGGTAAGTCATGGTCTCCTTCATTCACGATTCCACGGCCAAGTATAGGATAGCACTAAATAGGCAGATTACCACCCGGGATATTTGGATGCCACGGATTACTATATCAACGCAGCGGGATACCTTCCTTCAAGTAAGTTGCAACGGGGAACAAGTCTTACCCTTAAATAAAAACACAGCATAATCCGAGCATAAGCTTTTGGAGCACCACTGGCCGGACGTTGGAAAATGTATTCACCGAAAACTTTGTAGATTAAAATGCAAATGAATGATTAATTAGTGATAACTTTTACATTATGTGACACTTGACGCAACGCCTCATGCAGCATCCAAAACGCACATTTCGCCACTATGAAGCCAGTGGCCTCGTTTCGTACGCGCGAATATGCGTGCGAATACACGTGCTTCCGCGGTTTTCTTCTCACTCCGCCATCTTGCGCCATATTACACCACACATTACATACACAAGTGGTGGAATCAATACAACCATGGTATTGAAAAAGACTCCGACGAATGCAGTCCATGCCCATTTCGTGCCCCTCTCGAACCGTCTGCATTCTCAAGAGCTTGAAGACCTCTGCGAGGAAACATGCCCAGAAACGAGCGGCACCGATGCCCACAGCACTGAATCAAATACCAGGAAATTCGGAAGCGCTACAAGCACAGGCCATGGCATCATGCACAAGTTCAGGAACGGCGTGATCATCCCCCTTGGTTTCAGCACCGGCACGAAGCGGACACAGGGCCACCACTGGATCAAAGTCGAGATATCCAACATCATGCAACTCTTTGATGTGCGTACCCTCTGCGCCGCGTGGCAGTGCATTGAGTAATTCTCCTCTACTTGCCCTAGACGATCGACCAGATGCCGTTCAGGAAGGGCCAGTTGGACGCTGCGTTCACGACCTTTCTCGAAACAGGTACACGCTCGCCGGCCCCGCTCCGTCCCACGTGCTCACACACACAGGGTGTCAATGTAGAAGCGGAAGCCGCCTTTCTCTCCCGCTTCCGGCCGCGCATCCCGGCCCAGTTCGCGCTGCGCGTCGTACTGCAGGAGCTGCCGCTCGACAGCCCCAAGTACCTCGCCCGCATCACCGGAGGCACGTGGCACCACCCGTTCCGCACGGCGCTGACACCCGCGTCGTAGGCGCCAGCACACACGTGTCGGCAGACACATGGACGCAGGGCACGAACGCATCAGAGCTGCTGCGGCTCGCCTCCGCCGATCTCCGCACTCAGATCAAGTAAGCCCCTAACCTCCCCCC
>QEAN01000117.1:42469-53899 GCA_006535955.1 Synchytrium endobioticum | reverse complement strand
CTCATCTACACAAAGCTGTTCGTCACCGTTCGTCGTTAGTGAACGTCTTCCAAGAGCCGAAGCGAGAAAATCTCGCATGACGGGTCGTGTCCCAAACACCTTTGCCCTCACCGGAGCAGCACATCAACCAATAGACAGAAATTAAGCAAGAAGGAACAACCCGACAGCTTATGTCATGATATTATTGATGGCTGTTTCACCTCAGCCGCGCATATAAAGAGATTAAATTGTAGAAAAGAGTGTGTCTCATCACCTCTCTCTCTCACAATAAAGTTAACACAACTCGTTGTGTAAGAGTGAGAGAGAGAGGTAAGAAGAAGCTGATAGCTTTTTTCGTTGCCAGATATAATATATGAAGTAACATCACCTGTACCTAGATTAACAATATTGTATTTCATCACAGGTACAGTGCTGTGCACAATAAAGTTAATACAACTCATTGTGTAAGAGTGAGAGAGAGATTAACAATATTGTATTTCATCACATAAATTAAGATTTCGGTAGCGTGGACTTTTCATGCACCTCGTCCCCCGTCACGGGTCCTGAAGTCCACGATCAGGTCTACTAGTCCGCAGCCTCAAAATTTGCAAATCCAGTCCACGTCATTGCATGGGCCCAGGAGTCAAGTCCATTGAAAGCACTGGATCCAGAATTCACTTTTGCGGACGAATGCATCCATCGTCCAGCGACCAACATACTAATCATAGCGAGCATGAATCCACTGATATCCCATGGCAGCCATGGCCGTCGGAAGACACGATCTCATCAGATCGATTGATCCAATCGCAGATTAGTGATTCATCGGTCATCGGAATGATCAGTATATGCCATCACCGATAGCATTGGTGTCTTACGACATTCGGCGAACAAGCAAGCCGTTTTGCATATTAGAATGCTTCGACACATTTACTCAGAACATGTTAAAACCGGCGATATCGTCAAGAAACTAAGCGATATATCCTATCCATCCAGCACGGCTAGGATAGGGGCCACGAGAGAACAAAACGCGTTCCTTGGCGCCCAAGATCCTACAAATCTGGCGAAATACACACCACTCACCGTCAAACACAAATCACAAATCGTTGATCAGATCTGCCCGAAACATTCTCGTATCATGGAGGATCAACTCAGAAACACTTTGAAGAGGCGACTATCAGATCATCACATTGACGAATACCGTCTCGTGAAGCCACTTCATGGACGACGATCAAACTTGGCACCGAAAGGAAGTGTAAGTTTGACAGAAAAGCGGTCTGGATCTGTACAACCAGAGTGTGATTGTGGAGTTTGGTGATCAATCTTGTAGCCATAGATGTTTACTTTACGACATCACAGATTGATCCACAGTATCATCTTGCCAGTGTGGCGAGCAATGCACCGACATCAACGGTAATGATACCACAGAAAGACGATGAAGTAAATCCAGCCGTCGTGGCAGCTGTGAAGAGATTGGACCAGAAGATTAGAAAGTTTACTCAAGAGTTGTAAGTGCTGAAACTCTTTGTTGTTTCTAGTTTGGTTTTTGCAAAACTTTTTGGTTGACACGTCATAACAATCTAGTTCGAACAAGCTGCTGAGTCTCGAGCAGCGTTGGAAAGCAGTGGCGCCTCGTGTAGAGACATCGAATGCAACCACCACTATACACAGAAGAGTGACCTCCGCTATGAAATCCAAACGATTTAGAAATGCATTGCATACTTTAATGTTTCGAAGGACGATGTTTCCTGAAGTAGGTATATGACGATTCAGGCGAATTTCTTGTTATATTGTGGCTTGGTCCTACCCCGGACTTTCTATGGCATGTTAGGACAATACTCTTACAGAACAAGCGAGTGAGATGGTATATGGTACTCCTGCGCAATATATATTCGAGTTCTCGGCAACAACTGTAAGAATTCAGGCACTGCTGGCTTTAACGCAAATTTTCATGCACACACGGGTAATGTAGCTGGCAACCAATGCAAGCCAATGGAGAGGTGCCTTGAAACGATTCGTATCGGAGAATTTGACCGATATTGTGGGCTTGGAGACTGGAAGTAGTTTGGCTCTTGTTTGTGGTACTCTCGTGGAGTCTAAACAGTATCTACATGATGAAGATAAGGTACGTCTTGTTCTGGTTAGGGTAGGTCCAGGTGTTGATTCACAACCAGCTGAGCATTAGCTGTACCAGTCGCCAGTATTGGGACGAGCTGTATATCATGTGTATTGTGACAGTGGACTGGAATATTGTTTTAATGAGGAAGAGATTATCAAAATCCCGGCTTTGGCCTTTTGTATATCTATAGTAAGTGAACCATGCATTGCTGCGTTGGCCATGTTGAGGTTCCACCGCAAGTAATCGCCGGTCCTTGGCCACGGACTGACAACCCAAGCAACCATGAAAACAATTAGTTGTACTTTTGTCTGACCCATCCCCATGTGCCAAGTGGCATGCAACATCGGCATGGGCGTCAAATGACAAAAGACGTAACGGCAGAGTTAGTCCGATTCCAGGATGAGAAACCGGGCGAGTTTGATCTGGCGATGAGAAGTTTATGGATGTTTGCCAGAAAGTACAGACCTAGTGAATGTAAAACCAAATCAATTAAAACGTCGTAGACTTTGTGCGTTTGAGGTTTGTTGTGGACGCCAAGACGGGGGTGTTTTGGTTGGAAGATACTTTGTGCGGTTTGGACATTGCATGTAGCTAGATTGAAATGTGCTTTGAAGCGATGTAAGTTTTTTATTGGGCGACCTTTGGTGAGCGACTGGCCAGTTTAGGTTGTTTGTCACCCCAAACGTCAACAAAGCGTCGCAAAAAAACAACATCATCCGCACACAACCTGTCAACAGACGGCCGGCATGGACGGGTACAATATGATGAATGGCAATCACATGCGGCCAGCGTATGCGCAAACGGGCGCGCAGATAGAGCGTCATCGGCCAGTACAGCGCGCACCGTACAATCCAGCTGCCTGGGTTTATTCGAATCATGTGTCGCCAGTCTCGTCGACGACAATGTCACCCAATCCATTTAGTGAGCCGAGTCCTGTAGCCTCTGCCATCGGCACTCCTATATCCAGTCATGTAAGTTTTCATTTGTTTCTTCACCTTTTCTTACGGTGATTGCTGGTTTTTACACCTGTCCCTCGTAGGCACCAACTTTTCACCCTCCTGCACACCCTCATCAACAACAACTGCAACAGTCTTCAATGCCAATGGCGCATCCACCAACGCATCATCAAACCCGTCATCAGCCATCCTTGCCTGCGTCGTCCTCGGGTGTATCAAACTATGAAATCTTGGAATATCTGATCAGAATCGACGAGCGATTGAAGTCAATGAGTAACAGACTTACCAATATGGAGGTGACCGTGCAACGTGTTGGTATGTCTAATAATGCAGACACAAAAGGCACAATTCTACTGACTGCACTGTGAAATCAGTTCCGCCAACATTCTTCTCTTCCATTAAACACGCAGAAACCACCATCAAGACACGACCACAATCTGTCCCAGACGAACATGAATACTCATTAAATCGTACCGCATCTTCCCGATCAACTGCTACCTTGCAAACTAATTGTGCCAGAACTCTCCTTTCACTAGCTGGGCCACAAAGATCTTCTGAACCAACTGCAACCGATTCGGGAATGCCGTCTCCTGTCAGTAGCAAAATTCAGAAAGAACCATCGGCGTCTTCCTCCCTGTCAGCGGCAATAACGACATCAAGTTCTGGATCAAATGAATCGGCTGTTGTTGAACCAACAGCAGAAGCGCAATCACGGAAACGAATGCGGTCGTGTCAGCCCGCAACGCTTTTAGATGATCAAAAATCAGATTCCTTGGGCGGTATTAATGGAACCCCCATGAATGTAACCTCCTGGATGAAAGTGACCCAAAAGATACTTTGTGAAAATGAACTGTTTCCCCCTGATGTACGTTAGCATACGATTAGTGATTTGAATAGTATTCGTGCTCAGATTTACTTTTCCGATCCCAAAACATAGGCCAATGTGACGTTCAGCGAGTCATCCAAAATTGTGTTTGGAGAACCAAATGCGTACTTGACTAGAATGTCTGCGAAAAGTTTACAAACAGTCATGACGACATTCAGAGCTAAATTGAAAAAGGCGATAATGGATAATCTGGACTACATTGTCGATTTGAAGGATGGAGAGAACTTGGATGCAGTTTGCAAAGTCGTTTTAAGAGGGAATTCCTATGTTCATGATGGGGACAAAGTAAAAGGTTTGATTCAACGAGCAATTTCGCTGTAGCTAGCGCTGACGATATATTTTGTACTAGATGTATCAATCTCCAACGCTTGCGAAAGGCCTTTGTTTGATGTTCCAATTTGATGAAGACTTGGTGTCGAAATGGAATTGGGAGTCCTACCCTCTAACCTGTCTCGCATTCGGCATAATCTCTGTAAGTGCATCCTCGTATCGGTTGAGGGGGGGGGGCGGGTTGGCTTGGGTACAGCACACAATCCAACAAGCAACACGACACCAATGCAGCTCAAGTTCTGCCTTGAACACCCAAGCACAGATGGTCACAGAGTACCAAATCGTAATGGGCAGCAGATGTATGAACAGGCCCTGACTGCCTTGAAGGAATTCATAGCAGCAGATTCAGCCGCATTCGATAAAGCCAACAACTTCTTATTCGAGTATGGCAAACGCGAAGCCAAGAGATTGAAAGAGGTGATTCTACCAGCCAAGGCTCTGATGCAACAACGATCCATCGTTTCTGATCGCGTCACTAGACCACGACCTGTGATTGAAAACAGTAGTGCTACGTCGAGTACGAATGGATATGGCGAAGAATATGAATATGAAAGTCAGCAAGCCATTATTGACGAAGAAGATTACTTTGCCCCGAATGACAGTTACCCCACATCACATCCGTCATTAGCAAGAATGGAGTATATTTATGACGAAGAAACAGATGATGATGGTGAATTGACTGGCGAGGATGAAGACTTTGTACCTGGTGTTGAAAAAGATATTAATAGTGCAAGTGGCGGCGGTAGGAAGAAGCGAAGAAAAGGTAGGAAGCCAATCGCCTATGAGCAATCGTCGTCAGGTACTCCAATTCCACTTCCTTCATTGAATGGTTTCGTAACTGGGAATGGCACTAGTAATGGGAATATTGTTCTCAATGGTAATGGCCCAGTTGTTGATCGAGTTGGTGGTAGGCAACCTTCGTCGGCTATCGCCCATTTCTGGATGCTGCTACATCGATGGGCTGCGGAGAATAATATGTTTTTCATTGTGAGTTTTTTGTTCACATGCGGCGATTCAAAGTTGGCTGGATTTTTCAGGGGCCGAGATGTTGACCGGATGTATGATCACATAGGATCAAAGGGTGATTGAAGATGCATGCGAGACTGCTTTTGGAAATCGTGAGCGTTATCTAGAGAATTCCCCGAGATCCGTGAGCATGTGTTGTTCATTTGGTTTTTGTGCTGGTGCTTATTTGTCCACTTTAGATTGATGCCAATTTCAGCACTTGGCGTGGAGCCATGAAGAGATTCATGCTTGAGCATTTGGACGATGTTGTAGGTCTCCAGCCTGGTCAAGACCTGGGGCAACGGTGCGCGGCAATGCTCAGTTCAAACAGGTACTTGCACGATGGTGACAAGGTATTTATGATGCGAATGCTGCGATGCATTCGTTTGCTGTGCTTCCAGATTACTCACGATGGGAAACATTTTGTATAGTTGTATCAATCCGAGGTTCTTGCGCGAGCATTCTTCCATATCTTGTATGACGAGGGATTGGAATTTAGTAGCAAAAAGTGGAATTGGAGCACTATCCCCATTGCTGCATTAGCATTCACTATGTCGATCGTGAGCTTCGTCACCACGTTTGGAGGTGTGGCGTCACATTTTAAAATCGCGACTCCAAAACAAAATAGCTCAAGTTTTGTCTTCAGAATCCAGGTGCTTCAAATACAGTCCATCGTAAAGGCCGCGACAAGTATCTGGAATTCGCGAGAGATTTGGAAGAGTATCGAGCACACCATCCAGCTGAATTTGAGCAGGCTAGGTGTACATTGTGGATGTATGTTAAGCGATACGGGGACGGAAGGAGCTTTCGGACCAAGAATGTGCGTACTTCGTAAATTCGAGTAGCTTTTTTGCTGTGGGGTGGGGGGGTTTTTGTGTAGTTTGTCGTGATGATGCTAGGTAGGAAAACTATAATAACAGTAGAGTGGGATTTTTTATATTAAGACTCTCTATAGCTTTTTCGTCGCAAATTAATGTAGTTACAATGTGAATCGCCCACGTGTGTGTGTGTGTGTGTGTGTGTGTGTCTGACAATTGTGATTGACGTAAAAAGGCGAGGCGCATACCGAACCATGAACGGAGTATTCTCTCATTGTGAAAGGATCACAATGGTTCACCACAGCAAAGAGGTATAACAGTCAAGATGACAGCTCGCATACGTCCGTGTCGCAAGCCCGCGTTTATATTGTGTGTCTGGGTACTGGGCCATTGTATATATATATACATGTGTACAGATCCGTGGCGGCATCGCGCCGCGCGCATTCCAAATCCGATGGCTGATTCCCACCCACCCACTCAGCCGGCACCGGCGCGGCTTTCGTCGTGGTACAACTGGCTCTCCAGGTACTCTGCCCACGATATGAGCCCGCTAGGTTGGCGGCGGGGGGCAAGTGTCAGGACGCCTCGCCCTCTGCGCGTGGGGGGCCTCCAATGCCCAATTGCGCAAATGCAAAACACTTGCTCGCCGTCTCGGTCGTCTTCGTGGAGGACGTGGTCGATCATTTGCTCGAGATCGTGCAGCGTGGTGCGCGGGCGTGCTTCCGGATCCAGCTCCTTGACGAATGCGACGCGCAGCTCGTGCCCGTCGAGATGCCCGTCGTGGTTCAGATCTGAGATGCCGAAAAAGAAGTACACCTCGTCGCCTTTCTGGGGGGGTGGCTGGCCCGCGTGCTTCGCTGCTTCCTCGAGCTCTGCTCGTGCTTGTCTGGTGTGGCAGGGGTGTAGGTGATAATGTGCGGTTAATGTGCCCCCTCAAGACAAGAGACGTACTCGACGACCTTCCTAAAGTTGCCGTCTGTTGAACCAGTGTCAGTGCCCGATTGCATTCGCATCCAAAGTGCCTCAACAGTCCTGCGCTCTTGCGACTCTCACTTACAGTTGGAATGTTCTCGTTTTGTTTGATCGATTAACTGGTCAGCTAGTACGGCACATAGCATCCATGAGAGTGCGAGTGCCACCACAAACTTCTTCATTCTTGCAGCACTATCCAGCGATGTTTGTACCTGGGGTTGCCCCGTTTCAACCTCGCCCCGCCGCCCCGCCGCCCCGCCGCGCATCTGGCTCATTCGAATCGGTACTTCGGTCAAGGTACACAGCACAACATTGGACTCCGGGTATCGTTTGGGCAGGCGCAAAATGCTTCCATTCTATACAAAAGAGATAGGACAAATTGCTGGCAACAAGGCATATGTTGAATAAACGAATGCGTCGTCCAACAAAATCAATCCGAGGATGCGCTAGGAGCATCATCATTCCACTTTCCATCCAAGTCGCCGTCGGCCTTTTTTGATTTCTTGCCGGCCGTAGATGATTTGGTTTTCTTTACTGGTGGCTCGCCTAAAATTGCACAAACTAAGGAATTCCGAAGGCGATTTCTGCGAAAGCAAACTGTTGCTTACCACCCTTGTCGCCTTCACCTTCATCACTAGAGTCGTGATCCTCGTCAAATTCTTCGGCAGGATCCGAATCTGATTCAGCCTTGTAATCTTCGTCCTCTATCGAGTTGATGGGAAGTATGGATATAAGACATTTAGTGCTTAGTTCCGTACAAATGTAGCAATAAGGACAGACTCACAAATCACAAATCAAAACTTACCGGATTCGTCTGAATCCTCATCAGCCACAGTGACTTCAATTCTTTTTCGTTTACGACCATCCGGTGCGTCTTCCTCGTTGTCGTCATCGTCATCATCGGCAAAGTCTGGCTTGGCTTCAGAGACGATGGAAACATTGAGACCTTTGGCTTTACAGTATTGCGCTAATGGTTGATATTCCTCCCTGTATAACGGAAGAGTGTTACTATACTTGCTGTGGTGATCAGGCGGACAAAATAGGGCTATGAGCGTACTTGGCAATGTTACTAAAGTGGTATTCCTGACCTGCTCGCATATTGAATTTGATCTCAAAGGTACGAGAGGTAGAGGCTCTGTCTATACGAAGGAAGAATACCCTAGCAATATCGTCGTGTGGTATAAAAGTGGGTGGTTTGGGTACAAACAAAAAGTATTTGGATAGCGGAAAGAGATATGATTCACTAGCTTTTAGGGAGCACTTAATTGATCGGTTTGATCCATCAGCACTAGAATGCAGGATACGACGAGTGAATACACCAGCCTTGCGATGAGATTAAAGATCACTCTGAAAGATACCTTCTAAACGTTTCGTCGGCTCCAATAAGTCGCTTGTTTGTCATACCTTGGAATACGTCACCAACAATATCGCTCAAACGGCCTTCATAATTTTTCTTTAGTCTCCCGGTATACTTTTCGGTAATCTCGTCTCTGTTTGCGTTCAGTTTGCGGTCAATGCAAGACGTAAAAGTCATAATGGCCACTGACGAGCTGCTCACTGAGTAGGTTTAGCGTCAATGGTATGCCAGTCGTCATCTGTCGAGTGTATTTGGAAGACCAGAAAGTAGTACAGAGTTTGACCTTGGTGAATTGGGGGATCCAGCGGTATTACCAGCAAGTCGAACAAATCCCGTCTAAGCATGAATAAGCGCTTGACAGCAGGGTACTGGATCTTGTAGTCGTTGGATTTGCCACGCAGTCTGAAGAAATCGGCATAGAAATCGATATCGAGACGACCTCTAGGTGTAGTATAGAAGAGTTGGGCAAGTCAATAAGCATATATGCATACAGCGCACATGCAGCATAGGTGAGGGAGGCAGGACAAGAGATATTCCGGGGGGGGGGCGCACTTGCCTTGGGTAGAGACATAGTAGTTCACGGAATGCAATGAGGGAATCGCCTTGTAAGGCCGAAGCATCGACATTCTGCTTGATGGTTTCGTACAACATACGAGCAGCAGCTACGGCTTCACCCTCTTCATTCAAGTACTCTTCTTCGTCGGATGAATTGACTTCGCCATCTTCACGATCACGATTCCTTTCGGCAGCGGCTCTGGATTCGTCACGATCCTTGAATCGTCGCTTTGTACCTTCACCAGTAACTTGGGAAGCAGCAGCATTACCGGGTACATAATAGCGTATCTCAGTTAGGGTATCTTCTTTCATCTTCTTTGGGCGTTCGCCCGGAGCAGGAGCGGGAGGCTCAGGCAATAGGAACTCCACAGAGACTTCAGCCTTCTGTTCCGTGGTATTTGAAATTTCTGACATTGGCAACTCGAATGCAGTACGATTTCCTACAACGAACGACATGTAGTTCCCGGTGAATTCTACCGAGCCCCAATTGTAGCCACGGACCGAGACGTCTTTTTGTTCAATTGTCAGGCCAAGGTGGGATTTTGTCATTTGATTCAAAACGTCATAGGCCTAGTTGAATGGATTATTGGAGTGTAGGGGTGGGGTGGGCAGGGGAGCTTCACCCTGCCTTGAGTGTTTGGCAAGCACATAGAGAACATACGTCTTTTGGAAAGCCCCAATACTTGTATATTCCATCTCTACATTGGATTCGTAGTTCGTATCCACGAGCACAGGGCATCCAGGTCAGTTTTCGAATGTTTTCATCCTTGGCACGGATCATGACGGTCTCTTTTGTGGTTGAATTCTGCCAGCCTATGCCACCAGAAGCCATTTTCAGTTTTCCAGCGGCCTAATGCAAGCAAGGGCATGGCAGGATTGTCAGTACATATGAAGCAACAGCCATATGGTCGGGGACGCAGCATGAGCAGGGGAGCAGTACTTAACTAGAGGACCCTGTTTGCCACCTAGATATATCTGGTCAAAGGCAGTATCCAATGCTACGGACGTGGCCATAGTTGGTTTGTATAGCTTGGACCGGCTCGGCTACTAAATGTTGGTTGGTTGGCTGGTTGGTGCCAATGGGCCAAGCAAGCGAAATGTATTGAAAAGATTTATTTACGGACACCAGATGAGAAAAAACGACTGAGTAGGTGCGGCATGAAATGCATTCGAGAGAACTACAATTTAAAGACTCTTTTTGAAGCTTGGACACCTTTATTTGACTGATCTGCCAGCTCGACGACGTTTGAGGTCTTTGGAATTCCTCCAGAATTTGTCGAACCGCTCTGATATGTTTTTTCCAATCCTCTTGCCAAATATAGATGACAGTATATCCAAGAGCCTCGCACGCAACGATCTGGAAGGATGGCTGAAGATCACTGACGTTGCAGATACCCATGACACTGGAATCGCCCTGTGTGAAATTTCGCCTCAAAGTTCTATCAACAAGGCCCATTGGCCATTGGCCATTGGGCATTCCACGTCCGTCCCTGTCACTCCAGGATTGCGTCCACTCCTAGGTAGCTTGGACGCGTTTACGGCACTTCCCTGTCATTCTTGGATGCATCATATGCCTTCCTGCAGTTCTGGGAGTATCATGTCACTCGCTGGGGTGGCCAGTAGTTCTCTGCATCTGTATCTGATATCAAATCAATAGTTGGATCCATGCGTTATCAATGTGATAGTTGAGGCAGTTGGACCACGCAATGCATTTGATATCATAGATCAAGGATGTCCAATGCCCCTATTGTGCGCACTTGTACGCACTTGTACGCCTTCAAATGCAATGGTTTTCCGATGGACTGCTTTTCAACTGCCAATTGTTATATATCGACAATGTCGCGGGCAGCGATTGTACTCGATACCTTTGCTGAGAGTGATAATGTTGTATGCAAACTTGTCTTATCTGTACTCTACGACCACCGCAATGTTGGTCCTCGTGCCCCTTGAGAGGTTCAAAATTTTCTAACTTTACAATGCGGCACCAATAAAAGTATATGTTCAGAGAAACAACCAAAGCAGTGGTTCCAACGAGACAATTCCCGATCTCCTCATGAGCCATTGCTGCCAGGAGAGCCGACGCGACCATGGCTGCTTGAGCTCGACGAGCCTGCAACGTCGACCCTGTGTCGATTACCCTCAGCGATGGTCGTCCTGCTCAGGTCAGCAGAAGCAACATCATTTCTGATGTCTGAGTTCGGTTCTGGTAAGCCAGAAAAGTGGCCATGCACAACGAGGCGGGCCAGCTGGTGCGTATCAGGGTGTTGGATGTTTTGAGCATGCGGTCGCCAGGGACATACACGGGCGCATAGATGGCTGCGGCAACGGCACAGTAGGGCCCCCGTCAGGCTACGGTCCCACACGACCACGCCCACTAGCTCAGCGGCGAGGCTGGACACGGCAGCACAAGGCGAGGCGAGGGGGGGGGGGCCGGCGTGGGGGCCAGGCGAGACCAG